>JAVHLV010000222.1:0-111443 GCA_036785495.1 Colletotrichum neosansevieriae | reverse complement strand
TATAGACCTTACTATAATATAAGAGTAGATTAACTAGCTAATTAATAAGAGCTATATATAAGCTGCTCTATAAGATATTAATAAGGAGATAGATAAAGTAGTTAAGTATAATAACTATATTAATAAGCATATAGAGAACCTAGAAGCTATAGTACCTAAGAATATAGATATAGTTATATTATCCCTACTATAGAGCTTAGTAGCTCTAGCTGCTGCTACTATACTAGAAATAAATAATATTTCTATCTATATAAATACTTATTTTAAACTAACAACCCCTCTAGAGACCCCACTAATAGTCTTTTTTATAGCTCTATAGAGTATACTTATAAGTATAAAGGGGTATAGAGAAAGATATAACCACCCTTTAAAATATATAAATAAAAATAGATAATATAAATTATTATTATTACTTTAGTGCTACTATATACTATAGACTTTATTTAAAGCTATCTTTCTAGCAGGCTATATATAGCTATACTAGAAATATAAGACTATATAATTAGAAAATAGCTCTATAGCCTGGAGTATCTAGACTAATTACCTACTAAGTATATATATAGAGTAGGATATCTCTAAAACTTTAATAGAAGTGGGTTATATCCTTAAAGTAGCTATAGATAAGATAGATCTATAATAGTAAGTATCTACTATAGCTAAAGAATAAAGACTAAAGAGTAAAGAGTGCTATAAAAGTACTATAGTATATAGTAGCCTAAATAATATAGATAAAATAGTTACTCTATTAAGTTATCCCTAGTTTAAGTTATCTCCTCTATCTATATTTTATAATTAGTTACTACTATATAATAGGTTTATAAAACTATATCTCTTTATAAGTAAATTCCTAGAGGCTAAGAGGTCTTACCTAAAGAAATATAAAGTATTATAGTTCTAGTATAAAGTAGTAAGGTAGGAGGCTTATAGTTATTAAGTACTTAGCTACTACTAGGTTTATATATATAAACTTAATAAATAGAGATAGTTAGTGAAGTTTAAAGTAAGACTTATAATCTAAGGTAACTAATTAGCAAAAGGTATATAGGATATATATATAGTAATGCTTATAGATATATCTTTTGTTGCGATGCGGTTTATAGCACTCTTAGCCTTATAAGGCTGCAGTGGCTGTGCGCTGTGGTGTGTGATTATATAATTGCGCACTGCAGACTATTTCACTGTGCCTTCTATGCATACTAATCTATAGCTAAGATAGTTACTTCTTATAACTTGCCCTTACCCCTACCTATAGCTTATAATAGTTATAAGCCTAGCTTTATAGCTTATAAATACCTCTCTGACCTCTCTAAGCCTAGGAAAGGGTGAGTAGCTTTTCTCCTATTATCTTTTACCTATTTAAAATAACCTTATAATATTTAAAAATCTTTTTAAAGTAGCTTAGTAATAATAGTAGTATACTCTTTAATAACCTTCTCTCTAGAAGTAAGGCTTTAGAGCCCTACTAACTAGCCTTGCTAGTACCTTAACCTATATTTATCTATACAGAGTAAGGGTATTTAGAAGTATCTTAATTCTAATAGTTCTAATACTAGAAAGCCTTCTAATACTTTTAAGAACACTCTAACTATTTAGGAGTTTATAGATAAGTATAATAACTACCTCTAAGCTAAGTATAAGGCTAATCTTAGTAAGTATAAAGTAGCTCTCTAAAAGCAGAAAGCTAAGGAGAATCCCTCTTAGATATTTTATAAGACTACTAAGTATAATAACTCTATTAATATTATTAAGAGTAAGGAGTTTAATACTTTCTAATAAACTAGTAGAGTAGGTCTTACTACTTTTAAGCTTATAAAGCTAACTCTACTAATTCCTATTAAGTATGAGAATATCTAAGATAAGTGGAGTGATATACTTAAATACCTCTCTGTTAATAGTATAAACCTCTTATTATAGATTACCTTATACTATAACTATTAGGTGCTTATCTATTAGACTGTTAATATAGTTTACCTTAAGGTAGCAGGGATAAAGCTTAATAATAAGAATAATAAGTTTTAGATTAACTTTTAGAATATGCTCTGCTTTTTTAAATAGTAACTTACCTGCTCTAATAATAGTATATAGGAATAAGTATACTAAGATTATAAGAATATTCTAAAGCATACTAAATATACTACTTAGTCTGCTAAGTAGTATAGAGAATAGCACTATCTCTATAAGCTAGTAATAAGCTAAAATATTACTAATACTAAGAGAAGCTATAGTAGATATACTTTTCTTGAGGTAGTATACTATAAAATAGCTCCTATTTAGGCCTAAAACTAGCTAGATTTAGTTATCTAAGTAAAAGAGATTAGAATGCTCTGCCTCTTACTTAAAGAGCTTAGAATTATCCTTACTGCTAAGATTTATAGTAAGCTAGCTACTACTAAGAGTTCTAGTAGATTGCTTAGAGTATATACTACTTTTATAGGCTGCTCTGACTTAGAGGATCTACTTTAAGCCTTATAGACTGCTTTAGATACTTTTTCTCTAGTAGTAATGCCTAATAAGATCCCTAGCTACTTCTATAAATAATACTATAGGTGGACCCTATAAGACTCTAGCTATATTTAATAGGTATTTATAGACTTACTAAAAGATAGCTTTAAGGATTATAAGATACTAAAGGATAAAGTATAGTATATATAGGAGATAGTAATATTTCTATAGTAGGGCTATATCTATAATAACCTTATATATATAGGGTGGATTATAAAGGAGTCTTAGAAGAGTAGTTAGTATTTATCTAACTATAGCTATAGTGGATGCTATAGTAGTAGCTAGAATAGATATAGTAATAGGGGTGGTGCTAGTAATAAAGAGTAACTTCCTAATAATATTTCCTGCTATATTATTAACTAAAGCCTTCTTAAAAATAAAAGCTAAGTAATCTAAGTTTATTCTATAGTGTTTATATTCTTTGAGGAACTATATGCTCTCTCTAATAGTATTATTCTAGATAATTATAAGGCTCTCTATATTATTAATAATAAGAGAAAGCTAGTTCCTAGTACTTTTATATACTTATATAATAATAAGGTGATTAAAGTTAGTAGTATAAGTATACTAATTATTAGGAGGGGCACTTAGATTATCTAGAGTATATTTAAAGATACCTTAATAGGTGAAAAGAGCACTTTAATCTTAAATAATATTACTATTATTAAAAATATATATACTAATATTATCTTAGAAGTGCTCCTCTTTAAGATAGGTATCTAGTATAATAGCTATAACTACTCTCTGCAGTTTAGTAAGCTAGATAAGTTTACTTATATAAAGCAGCTACTATATAAGAGTAATCTGGTCTTCTTTAAATATAACTCTATTTCTATCTATCTGCTTAGTCTAAGTATTTCTATAAGTAGTATAGGTATTATAGCTCTTTTAAATAACTAGAAGCTAATATGCTCTTTATACTACTATATAGCTAAAAGGTCTAATAATATATAACTATAGTACCTCTAAGCTAGTTACCTAGACTAGAGTGCTTTTAAACGCCTTATATATAATGCTTAGGGGGTCAGGATTAAGACTCTATTATATATTTAATATGAATTCTATGCTTAAGTATATACTAAGTAAGTTATTTTATATAGTATATCTGAGACTAGGTCTCCCTATTCCTACTACTATATAGCTTAGAACCTCTTTAACTACTAAAAGCTTAGTAAACTATATATCTAGATACTTCTTATTAAGGATAAGTATAGTAAAAGACTCTTTAAAATTCTCCTAGTCTTAAAAGAGTATAATAAAGTGTTTAAGGTGCTCTAGACATTTAAATACTAGGTATAAAAATAGCAGAAACTTACTATTTATAAGATCTGCTATAATATTAAGTATACTATTATTACTATATAAAGCTTTACTTAATATAAATAATAGATAGAAGAGCTTAGAATTAATCTTAAGCTTCTATTAGTAAATACTAAGAAGCTTATAGGTAGTAGAGAGTATACTAGCTTAGAAATTATTCTAAAAACACTTATAATACTAACTGCTACTTATCTATCTAAGTACCTTATCTTAGAAGCTTAGAGAGTAGTAGTCTTTATCTTTAATATTAGCCTATATACTATAAATAACTAGTAAAGCTCTATTTAGATAGAACTTAAGTGGTTCTAGAACTACTTCTAATAGTAGTAACTAGACTTTATACTTATTATATACTAAGACCTATACTTATACTAGGGAGGCTTATATATCTATAACTATAGAGCTTACCCCCTTAAAGGGAGTTATAAAAAAGGTATTAGGAGATACTATTATAAGGTTAACTCTAAGACCTATCTTAGATACCTTATAGGATATATATTAGAAATATATAACCTATATAGGATCTGGGTTTCTATGCTTAACTAGGTTATTATTATATATAATATATACTTTAATAAGTTAAAATTCTACTCTCTGGATAATAAGAAGGAGGCTATAGATATTTGAAGTGCTTAGATAATTATTAATAAGGTTAAAATATCTATTAAATCCTCTAATATAGTTTTTAAGATCTTAGAGGTGCTTAATAAAGTAAATAGTAATCTTATAATAAATAAATAAACTATTAGTAGGCTTAAGTTCTCTATACTAGCTGCTTTTTATAGTTTAGAAGTGCTTTATACTGCTACTATAATATAGTTTAAGAGTATACTAGCTAGAATATCGAGAGGACTGCTTACTTCTAAATAAACTTCTAATTCTAAAAGTATATTAGGATTAAGTTTAAACCCTTATATAATACTAGAGCTCTACTCTAAAGCATAATATGCTATTACTAAGAGTATAGATCTATATTTATCTATTTTAAACGTTTAAGAACTAGCTACTTAAGTGCCTATAAAGGAGGAGAGCTTATAGTAATCTAAATAAGACTCCTCCTTAGCAGCTAAAACAGATTCCTAACCTGCCTGTTATTAATACTAATAGATTAACTATAAGCTTTTAATATAATAGAGTACTAGAGAGTAGTATTTAAGAGTTCTTATAACTCTTTATTTAGAAAAGAGCTTACTAGATAACTACTAGAATGCTTTCTTTATAACCTTTATATCTAATTAGTATAAAGCTATTATAGAAAGCACTTTTAGGTATAAAACTCTATACTTTACTATTATAGTATATTTGCAGGATAACTCTAAGATATGCCTAAATACTAAGTAGAAGATAATATACTTTATAGAAGATCTCTTAAAGCCTCTAAGTAACTATTTTAAAGTTAGGAAGCTAAGAGAGCTGCTCTAAGATATATTTTAAAAAGCTATAAATAAGGAAATTAATAAGCTTATAGCTAAGAGAACCTAGTATATTATTAACTAGTTTAAGGTATACTTAAAGCCTCTTTTCTTAAAGTAGATATATACTTATAAGTTTTAAGATAACTGCTTTAATATCTATAAAGTATAAATCTATATATAAGGGGATATATAAGATATCTCCTCTTTTAGCTTAACCTATACTACTATACTTATAGCTTAAAGCCTATATATAGTAGTAGTAATTATAGTCTAGTTTAACTATAAAATACTCTAATTTAATATTATTAATATATTCCTAAATATAGATATTAACTTAGATAGAGAGCTAGTTATCTACTACCTTCTAGATAGCTTTAAGTAGGTTAGTAAAGTTATAAAGCTTAATAGAGCTTTATATAGCTTAAAAGATATACCTTTTTTATAGTATAAGGAATTATCTATAGCTTTATATAAGCTTAGGCTCTTTCTATATAATAAGGAGCTCTGCCTTTTTTAAGATAAGTACTATAAGGTTCTGCTTCTGTTATATATTAATAATATCTTTATTTTATTCTATTAAGACTATGCTTTTAAAGCTTAGAAGCTTATATAAGAGATTAAGAAACTATATAAACTATATAAACTAGGCTCTATTAAATAGTATCTTAGAATATATATTATATAAGACTAAGCAGCTAAAAAGATTTACCTAGTCTATAACTAGTATATTAAGACTATTACAGAGTGCTTTAGTCTCTGTGATAGTATTACTCTAAGCACTCCTATACTAGTTACTAAGCTTATAAAGAACCCTAGTAAGGCTACTACTATAGAAGTTAAGAACTACTAATTACTTATTAGAAGTATTTTATATATAGTGATAATAATATACCTTAAAATAGCCTTTACTATAGTATAACTCTTCTACTTTCTTATAAATCTAAGTGTATAGCATTTTGCTATAGTAAGGTAGTATATATAGTATCTCTATATAACTTACTACTTTATAATCTGCTATAGTAGCTTAGAGAGTAATAAAGAGACTTTTATACTACTAATTACTAGTAATACCTTATTTGCTAATAATAAAGAGATATATAGGTTATTATAAGGCTATATAATAATGCTTTTTAGAGGTATGATTTAGTAAAAAGCAGCCTATTAAGTAATAGTTATAATATTAATAACTAAAGCAGAGCTTCTAAGCCTTAAGTATACTGCTAAAGAGATAATAGCCCTTTAAAGGCTATGCTATAACCTTATTTTAGAGCTTAGAGATATTTAGAAAGTCTATTATAATAATTAGTAGACTATTTAACTAGTAGTTAGAGTGGAAGAGTATATTTTAACCTGCTTATAGTATATTAATATTTAGAATATATAGCTATACTAAGAGTATATAAAGGGCACTTTTAAAGTGCTCTATATACTTATAGATAAGATACTAGTAGATAGACTTATAAAAAGCCTCTTCTAAGCTAAGTTTAAATACTTCTAAGTGCTACTAAATCTAATAGATATTTACTATATTATTATAATAAAGGGAAAGTAAGTTTAAGAGTATAAAATAAAGCTCTATTAGGCTTAAAGGCTAGCAGATATTATCTACAAGGCTATAGCCCCCCTATATATAATAGCTAGGCAGAAAAGCAATTCTTATAGATATACTAGTTCTAGGTATACTAGCTCTATACCTCCCTAAATACTAATAAGTAAAGGGTATTAATACTTAAAGGTATATATTTAATAATAGGAGCACTTCTTAGTATAGATAGCTATAATAAGGTAGTTAATAAAGCTATTAGCTATACTAGTAGGTAGCTTATAGAGAGCTAAAAGGCTTACTAAGTAAGTATATATATTAGTAATAGTACTACTAGAAAGAGTAGTAGTTATAGAGATCTACTAAGAAGAGCTAGCTAAAGCTAGTTCTCCTATAGTAGTTTCTAGATATATAATAACCTAGAGCTCCTCCTCCTCTTTCTACTCCTTCTCCTCCTCCTTCTCCTTCTCCTCCTCCTCCTTAAGGGTAGCCTAGAGAACCTAGTGCTAATAGGTAAGGGCCTAGATAGATAAGTTAGTACTATACTAAACTATCTTATATATACCTATATATAAGCATAAAATACTTATAACTTAGTTATTACTATTATAGGCCTTATAGTAGTGCTTATAGGGTGTAATAGTAGTAGCAGAGAGGGGTTAGTAGCTATAGCTAGCTAGGTAGTAGTAATAGTGCTTACTAGTACTATAGAAGCAATAACTAGAGCTTTTACCTATAAGTAGTAAGTATATATAGCTATAGTATAGGTGCTCTATTAGCTTACTAGCTCCCTCTAGGATAGTAGAGGAAGTATAGAGCTTCTTAGTAGAGCCTAGAATCTTCTTACTAATAGCAGAGTTAGTCTTCTTCTTTAATATACTATAATATATACTAGCTATAATCTTTGCCTCCTTAAACTTATACTTAGGCTTTTCTAGACTATTATTAGTATCTCTAGACTATAAGGAAGTAATATTATAAATATACTAATAGGCTTCTCTTTATTCTTATCCTCTTTCTCCTTAATAGAGGGGGTATATTTATACTTACTTATAGGCTTCTTCTTAGAGGCCTTAGCCTCCTCTATTAGAAGGATATTATTAGCTTTTATAATATTAAAAGGCTTTGCTAGATAGTAATAGTTACTAGAGGAGCTATAGGATAGTAAAATAAAAGACTTATACTTATTACTCTTATTATTCTTAGTCTCCTTCTACTTAGTAAGAGCAGCTAGCTGCTTCTATTCTACCTTCTTCTTAGCTTTATAGGTTACCTTAGCTTTAGTAATATAGTTAGTAACTAGTGCTATGGATTATTTATACTTAGAGGCTATTTTTAATAATAGTATTAATAGGTATAGATAGTTCTATATAAAGATAAGTATTAGTAATAGTTAATAATATATATAATGATTTTTTTATATATATAAAGGGTTAACTTATAATTGTTATAGTGTTCTGAGTAGAAGAAGGAGGAAAAAAAATTAAGGTAGAGGGTAGTATAAGTAATAACTATACCTATCTAGCTGCCTTTGCAGGTAGTTAAGTGCTGCTAATAGGATTTTACTGCTTACCCAGATTATATTACTATTATTTAAGTTGCATATTACTTATTTATACTCTTTAAAGCACTTATAAGGGATATTTTTATTTGTTTTATGCCTTTAAGGCTATTTATAATACTGCTTTGTCTCTTTTATATATATTTAAAAATAGTTATAGCTGTATATAATAGTAGATTGCTATATTAGCAATATTTGCTATGCAGCTGGGGGGTGTGTTGCGATATGGTTTATAGCACTCTTAGCCTTATAAGGCTATAGTGGCTGTGTGCTGTAGCGTGCGATTATATAATTGCGCACTATAGACTATTTCACTATGCCTTCTATGCGCACTAATCTATAGCTAAGATAGTTACTCCTTATAACTTGCTCTCACCCCTACCTATAGCTTATAATATCTTTCTAAGTATTAATAGCTATAGCTATTTATCTTAATATAGAGCTATTATAATATAATACTATAAATATATTTATATATATATTTATTAATAAAATAGTGTTTATAAATATACTATTAGGATACTACTATAATAGTATAGTTTTATATCTATAAAAAGCACTTTATAGACTATACTGCTTGCTGCTACTTTAGTAAAAGTACTTAGAGGCTAGCCTTACTATACTTAACTTTAAATAGATAGCTAGTGAGAACTATTACTAGTAGTATAGATAAGTAATATTCTTCTTCTATATAGATAATTATATATTAGTATTTCTTTATAAGTATATTAAAAGCATAAAGGAGGCTATAAATACCCTCTAGAAGTATTACTACCTTAAAGAAGGTTAGAATCTATAATAGTTTCTTAGTATTAAAGTGCTCTATAATAGAGCTATATATAAGCTATAGCTATTATAGTTTATATTTATAGATAAGGTATAGAAGCTGCTTAAGTAGTATATTATAAGCCTTAATATAGATAAATAAGTATATATATCTATAATAAAAGATAAATTAAACCTTTATAAAGGGGAAGCAGCTCTATAGAAGATTAACTACTATTAATACTATATTAAAATAATTCTATATATAATAGTAATAATATAGCTTAATATAGTATTTACTATAAGCTGCTTTATAAGGTTTAATAATAACCTAGGCTCTATATAGTACTATACTGCTAAATAAGTTCTTTAATATCTTTATTAAATATAATATCTCTGCCTTATATCTAGTGTTAAGCTTAATAGACTAGATAATATACTTAAAGTTACTTTAGACACTAGCTTTATAGATAGTATAGTTAACTAAAAGAGCTTATAAATACTTATAATAAAGCTATTTAGAGATATAATTATATAGAAAGTAAATAAGTAGATAATAGTTATAATATTAATAACTAAAGTAAAGTTACTTATACTATTCTAAGTAGTATATAAAACCCTCTTTATAAGTTAGTTAATAACTATATTATAAGTTTAACTCCTAAGTAATACTATAGCTAAAGCTGCTTTTACTATACTTAGTATAATATTAATAATACTCTAAATCTAGTGTAATTATTAGTTTCCCAAAATACTAGTATAGTGAAGAGAGGGGTTAGGTAGGGCATAATATTGATTTAAGATATATATATTAAGAAGAGAGGTATCTAGAGAGTGGTTAGTATAAAGGAATAATATAGGTAGTTAATAGAGGCAGGCTATATAACGTTAGAGAATATATAACTGCTTACCTAACTGGATTATAGTTATTCTAGCGCTGGGCTGTGAATCCTAGTGGAGGTTAGGATCTAACCTATTAGGCAACATAGGTGATTATTCCCACACTAGCAGTCTTTTCTTTAATATTAGTAATTATCTAATAGGCCTATCTAAATATATAAATTAAAATAATAAGTTAGGTATTATTAAATAATGCTTAAATAAAGCAAAAAATAGCTAGTTTAGTTAATTACCTAAATTCTTCTTAAATAGCCTAAAACTAGCTCTAAATAGCATAAATAGTGTAAATAGCTTAAATTAGCTATTATCCTAATGTTCCCTCTGCTATATATATTACCTATCCTTCTATTTAAATTATAAGAGTATTATTATTAATAAGCTAGTATAAAGCCCTGTTAGGCTTTATCTTTATTATAGTGTTAGCTGGGTTATCTTTGCTGTTTACCTATTAGATCTTAGAGAGCTTATAGCGCTTATATAACTAATAGAGAGCTATAATATTAATTATTAGGCGTTTTTCCTTTATAGTGCCTAGCTTTACTAAGCACTTATATAGTGAGTATAAGTCTATATATATTATAGTAGGTATAGAGTTAGTGATACCTAGCTTAGTGGTAACTTAGCGTAGTGTGGAGGTGATTATAAAGGCTAGGTTAGTATTAGTAACTATAGTATAGATCTCTAAGGCTAATATACTGTGAGTAACTTGTTTACACTTTATAGAGCTATAATAGATAATATTACTATAGATTATAAAAGTAGTATTATTTATTATTTTATTAGCTAGTATAATAATATAGCCTAACTGTAATATAAGGTTCTAGTTATTAGTAAATAATCTATTTATAAATATAAATAATTTAGTAGTGAGTAGTGGTAGTATAATAAAAGTTAGGCTATAATTAAGGTTATTTCTTAGCTACTAAAGGTACTTATTAAGGACTGTGATATTTTTATTAGTAGGATCCTAATATTAGGTAGTGGTTAATAGGTTAAAATAAGCCTCTAGTTAGTAAATTAAGGGTATATAAGCCTCTCTAATGTGTTATTTAATATACTGCTGCTTTGCTACTGTTTTTGTGATATTCTAAGCCTTTTATACTAGGTTAATCTTAGTGTCTTAACCTTTTTAGTATAAGATAACTGCTTTAGTAGGTAATAGAGAGATTGTTCTACTATTAAAGGTAACTAGGGTAGTAATAGTGAGATTTTCTTTAGGTTTAGCTATAAATTTAGCTTTCTGGAGCTCTTCTTCTTTAAGGGTTATAAAAGAGATAGTAAAGAGTTTAATAGTGTTATTAGTTTATATATTAATAATAGTAAAGTGTGGGCTAGTGTTATTAGTGATAAGGAGATAAGGATTAAAAGCAGAACTAGTTATCTATAGTTTATTATAATAATAAGTATTATAGATAGCTTATTAATAGGTACTAGCTTTAGTAATACTATATAAGGGTTTAATAATCTTTTTAATAGTATTAAAGAGATAGAGATTATAGATTTAGTTAAATAAGTAGGTATAAAAATTCTATATAAGGGTAGTTTATAACTAAATATATACTTAGGTAATATCTTTAGTCTAAATTAAATAATTAGGGCTAAGAAATAGTATAATAGCTAATAGGAGTTAAATACTATAGTATTAGATTATTAGTAATTAGGTTAAAATACTATACTTATTAGTGTTATTTATACTATAAATAATAAGGTAAGACTTCTTAAATAGAGTAGTGGTCTTATTTTTAATCTTATTAACTATATAGAATTAAAAAAGGTATTTATATTACTTAGAGGGGTTATAGATCTTAAATTTAAAGACTTTATACTTAAGAAGAGTATTAATCTCTTTTTTATAGAAGTTCTGAAAAGAAGGACCTTTAGTAGTAAGTTTGCTATACTTATATGGAGCTAGGTAGAGTTTCTAATCTGCTTTTTTCTTTATTAACAAAAAGATTAATAAGTTATTAACTTCTTACTTAAAAATATAGAAGAGATTAATAATAATAGGATTTTTTTAGAGTTATTCTCTATACTAAAGTAGGAGAGGGGCTAGAGAAGTATTTATAGGGAAAGTAGCTACTAGCTTAGGGTTAGTATTAGTGAGGTTAGAGTTATTAAGGTTATTAGGGTTACTATAGAAACGTTTAATAATAATAGAGAGAAAGTCTTAGAAGCTATAGAAAAGCTAAATAGTAACTATTTTACCTAAAATAGTAATTAAATAGTAGAAACCTTACTATTTATCTTTTTTATAGTAAACTTAGATCTATAATTATAGTAAGAAGTAGGTAACTTTACTTATACTTAGACTATTATAAATACTTAAAGTATTAGTAATTTTATATTTAGCAGTCTCTTTATATAAATTATCTATAGTAGTGTGGATTGCTTTAGCTCTAGCTATAATATTTAGTGAGGGTATTAAATTATTACTAATATATAGATAAGTACTAAAGATAAAGAGAATAGAGATAAGATTATTAGGGCTAGTAGTATTATTAATAGCTTTAACTACTATTTAGAGGGTGAGATTAAGCTTACTATAGGGAACTTTTTATTAAATAATAGTATAGATATACTAAAGGGATTTATAGTATTATTTAGTTTTGCTAATATAGTAGTAAGCTTTAATAAGTATAACTTTAACTATGATAGCTATAGATTTAGTATTATTTTTAAAAGATTTTAGTAGTAAAGTTTAAACTAATATTTATAATAATATAATTAGGTAGTTCTTAGTAGATATAAATTTAGTAGAGATAGAGAGTTTTCTAGATAGTTTTTGCTAAGAGATTAGGTAAAAAGTAAGTAGTATTAAAGTTAGTAATAGTGTTAATAATATATAGAGTTGCTTTATATTTAAGGTATATAATATTATAGATAATTTTATAATTAAAGTAACAATTATTTTTTAGTGGGAATTTAAAGTATTAGGGTACTTTAGTGTTTAATTAGTAATATTAGTAAACCTTAGTTAGCTACTTAATTACTTTACTATAGTTTAAATAGGATAATTAGTATAGTGGAGGAGAGTAGCTAACTTAGTAATAGAGGGGTGGCTAAATTAGTGGTAAAGACACTAAAGTTTAGTATCTATTAAGTAGCTAGCTTAGGTAAAAGTCTCTTTATTATTAAGAAGAAGCTAAGCATAACTCTATTTATTATTAAGAAGAAGCTAAGCATAACTCTATTTATAAATAATAAGGGTAATAGTTTTGCTCTATAGTAAATAGTTATAGATATTATTAAAATAAATACCTAAATAATTTATATTATTTAGATAGAGGAGAAAAGGGGTATTAAAGAGCACTATATAAAATATTATTTAACTAAATATAGTATTTACTATAATAGTGCTAAATAAATCTTTATAAGGTTTATTACTAAACTATACCCTTACTTAGCTAGTATTTACTTTATTTATCTTAACTAATAGCTAAGAATATTATAAAGTAATAACTTACTATTAGCTAGTAATAGAGACTTTAGTAGTGCCTAAATCTAGTATAATGCTCTAGAAGATTTTCTTAGAGTATTGACTGTTAAGTATAAATAGCTATATAGAGGCAGAGGTTTTAGGTAAAATAAGTTATATTAGTGGCAAAAGGGGTATAAAATTAGCAGTAGGGTTAGAATTCATAACTATATAGAAAGTAGCTTAGTTTAGTAAATTAGTTAACTTATTACTATTAACTATAAATATAGTATTAGTAATATAAGTAGTGAATTTATAGAGTAAACTAGGCTAAGATTTAATATCTTAGTAGTGATTTTATAAATACTGCTTAACTTTACTATTAGTGTTTAAATTAGTAGTAGGGGGGTCTTAATTATTATTATTACCTTTAAAATTTAGCAGGAAGGTGTTAAAGTTATTCTTAGTTAAGTTTTGAGAGTACTTAGATATAAACTTATTAAACTCTTAGGTATAGTTATTAGCTAAGTGCTTCTATAAATAGTAATTAGGCTTATAATAAATCTAGTAGTATCTAGGGCTATTATAGTGGTTATTATATATTAACTAATAATATAGGGGAGGTTCTTATTAGTTCAGCTAGTTTTAGCAAAATTTACTATAATTAGAGCGATTTTAGTAGGAATTATACTATTAGTTACTGTTTTAGAAATGCTAATCTATATATATTATATTAAACTTATTAGGGTCTTTAGAAGCTATAAATTAGGTAGTAAGGCTTTAATTAAAGTAGAAAGCAGTACTAATAGATTAATAAAGAGTATTATATAGATCTTATAGACTTATAGAGTGTTTATAGAGAGCTAGTTTATGATTATAAACTCCCAAATAAGTATTATAGATTTTATATTATAGAAGGGTATTATTAATATTATATTATTTACTAAGCATAGGTTTAATAATTAAGTTAAAGTTTATAGTTATAACGCAGCCCCCCTGCAAAAAAGACTATAATAAATTCACCCGGTTTATAGGCATAATTTGGGAAACACTATAGAGGCACTTTAGCCTATACCCTCTACTAGTTAAGGATAATAATATAGAAACCCTATATATTCCTATTAGTAAGGAAACCCTCTAAATATTATAAAGTTAGACGTATGCTCTAGCTAAATAAACTAGCAGAATAGTAACAGCGCGGGTAACGCCACGCTATATATAATAGAGCTAATTATATTAGGGCTAAGTAAGCCACTAAGGCTCTTATAGCTTATAGCTTAGAAATATCTTTACTAAACCTTTTAGTAAGGTACTGTTAAAAAAATCTAAAAAGTAAACCTTTTAGTAAGATATATATAAGAGATAACTCCTTAATCTCCTAAGAGGTTCTTATAGTTAGAAATATAAAAAGCTCTATAAATAGGGCTTTATATCTATCCCTCTTCTTTATTTTTATTAACTTATAATAAATCCTCTAAGATATTAACACTATACCTAATATACTAATATACTAAGTATATATAAGGTATATCTATTATTAATAATAATATAAACTAAATTACTATAGAGTTTAGTATTAATATAATTAATAAAAACTTCTCTTTCTTTAACTAACCTAGTTTATACAAAAAGTATATTATTAATATAGCCTTTAAGAGAGGTTATCTTAATATCTCTAAAGAGAAAATCTATATATATAAATAAATTATATAGAAATAAGTAAATATAGTATTAAAAGTTAAATAGGTTATTATATACTCT
The DNA here is from genome assembly GCA_036785495.1 of Colletotrichum neosansevieriae. NCBI lineage: Eukaryota > Fungi > Ascomycota > Sordariomycetes > Glomerellales > Glomerellaceae > Colletotrichum > Colletotrichum neosansevieriae. The sequence continues at coordinate 96,261 of JAVHLV010000222.1, read as the reverse complement.
ATCTATTTATCCTTCTGATTTATAATACTAAAATAGAGATAGCTCTATAGAGATTAGTATATATAGCTTATACTAAATAGGGAGAGTATTATTAATAATAGTATAGCTATAAAGGTATTAGTTAGCCTAATTAAATAAGAGAATTAATAGATAAAGTAGTATAATACTATTTTTATAAATTAGTAATAAGCTAGAATATTATTAATATTAAGAAAAGCTATAGTAAATATACTTTTCTTAAAGTAATATACTATAGAATAACTTTTATATAGACTTAAAACTAACTAAATTTAGTTACTTAAGTAGAAAAGATTAAAATATCTTACTTCTTACTTAAAGAGCTTAAAATTATTTTTACTATAAAGATCTATAGTAAGCTAGTTTTTACTAAAAGTCTTAATAATTTACTTAAAGTATATATTACTTTTATAAATTATTCTAACTTAGAGAATCTACTTTAAGCTTTATATATTACTTTAGATACTTTCTTTTTAGTAATAATACTTAATAAGATCTCTAGCTATTTCTATAGATAATATTATAGATAGACTTTATAAAACTATAACTATATTTAATTAATATTTATAAACTTACTAAAAAATAGCTATAAAGATTATAAAATACTAAAGAATAAAGTATAATATATATAGAAGATAGTAATATCTCTATAATAAAGCTATATCTATAATAATTTTATATATATAGAGTAAATTATAAAGAAGTTATAGAAAAGTAGTTAGCTTCTATCTAACTATAGCTATAATAAATATTATAGTAATAGCTAGAATAGGTATAGTAATAAGAATAGTATTAATAACTAAGAGTAATATCTTAATAATATTTCTTACTATATTATAAACTAAAGCTTTTTTAAAAATAAAAGCTAAGTAGTCTAAGTTTATTTTATAATATTTATATTCTTTAAGAAACTATATACTTTCTTTAATAATATTATTCTAGATAACTATAAAGCTTTTTATATTATTAATAATAAGAAAAAGCTAGTTTTTAGTATCTTTATATATTTATATTATAATAAGGTAATTAAAGTTAGTAATATAAATATATTAATTATTAAGAGAGATACTTAGGTTATATATAATATATTTAAAGATATCTTAATAGATAAAAAGAGAGCTGTAACCTTAAATATTATTATTATTATTAAAAATATATATATTAATATTATCTTAGAAGTATTTCTCTTTAAAATAGATATTTAGTATAATAGCTATAACTACTTTCTATAGTTTATAGTTTAGTAAGCTAGATAAGTCTATTTATATAAAGTAGCTATTATATAAAAGTAACTTAGTCTTCTTTAAATATAACTCTATCTCTATTTATCTATTTAGTCTAAGTATTTCTATAAGTAATATAGATATTATATCTCTCTTAAATAACTAGAAACTAATATATTTCTTATATTACTATATAGCTAAAAAGTTTAATAATATATAACTATAGTATCTCTAAGCTAGTTACTTAAGCTAGAATATTCTTAAATACTTTATATATAATATTTAGGAAGTATGGATTAAGACTTTATTATATATTTAATATAAATTCTATACTTAAGTATATACTTAGTAAGTTATTTTATATAATATATTTAAAGCTAGATCTCTCTATCTTTATTACTATATAGCTTAAAATCTCTTTAATTACTAAAAGCTTAATAAACTATATATCTAAATATAGCTTCTAGCTACTATATAGTGATTTTACTAACTTTATAATAAACCTTCTAACTCTATACTATACCTCTTAATAATATATATAGTCTTTAGTCATATAATCTTATTCTAACTATAGCTATACTTATTTATATCTATCTATTAGCTTTAGTAAATAGCTTTATAATTCTTAACTTTATAGTTTAATAATAATATTTATTAACTTATCCTCTTATTTATTATCTATATTATTAATACTATCTCTATTACTACTTTAGCTATTAATCTATAATTAAAGTATATACTAAGTGAATAAACTTAGTAATAGCTATATTATTAGTAATACTCTCTCTATTTAATATATATTATACTTATGAATCCCTAAAGAGCTATCTCTATCTTAGTATTATAGAGGGTTTATTTAAAGAAAAGCTAGAATGCTTAATAACCTATTTAATCTCTATTACTAAGTTTATTTATTTATTTATAATAAGTTAATATATCTATAAGTCCTCCATAGAGATATTAATAAGAGCTTTCTTAAAAGCTATATTAATAATATACTCTTAGTATTATATAAACTACTTAATAAAATAAAGAGCTTTATTAATTATATTAATATTAAACTTTTATATAATATTTTATATATTATTAATATTAATAGATATACCTTATATATAGCTAGTATATTAATATATTAGATTTAATATTAATATCTTAGAGAACTTATTATAGATTATAAAATAAGAAAGAGAGATAGATATAAAGCCCTATTTATAGAGCTTTTTATACTTTTAGCTATAAAAACCTCTTAGGAAGTTAGGGAGTTATCTCTTATATAGTAGTATTATAAATTAAAGTTCCTTATTTATCTTAGGCCTAAACTAATTTAGGTTAGTATAGCACCTTACTAAAAGGTTTACCTTTTAAGTATTTTTTTAAAGCTATAGAAGCCTTAGTAGCTTACTTAGCTCTAATATAATTAGCCCTATTATATATAGTATAGTATTATTACTATTTTACTAATCTATTTAGCTAGAGCTTATATCTAACTTTATATAAGGGTTTGCTTACTAATAGAAATATATAGAGTTTCTATATTATTATTCTTAACTAGTAGAGAGTATAAATTAAAGTGCCTCTATAGTGTTTCCCAAATTATGCCCATAAACTAGGTGAATTTGTTATAGTCTTTTTTGCGGGGGGGCTGCGTTGTAACTACAAACTCAATAACTATAAACTTAATATACCTAAATACTTCTTATTAAAGATAAGTATAGTAAAAGACTTTTTAGAATTCCCCTAATTTTAAAAGAGTATAATAAAATATTTAAGGTATTTTAGATATTTAAATATTAAGTATAAAGATAGTAGAGCCTTACTATTTATAAGATCTACTATAATATTTAGTATATTATTATTACTATATAAAGCTTTACTTAGTATAAATAATAAGTAGAAGAGCTTAGAATTAAACTTAAGCTTCTATCTATAAAGACTAAAGAGCTAGTAAATAGTAGAGAGTATACTAGTTCTAAAATTATCCTAAAAGTGCTTATAATATTAATAGCTATTTACTTTCTAAAGTATCTTATCTTAGAGACTTAGAGAGTAGCAGTCTTTATCTTTAATATTAGCCTATATACCATAAATACTTAGTAAAGCCCTATTTAGAAAGAAATGAAGTAGTTCTAGAACTATTTTTAATAGTAATAACTAAACTTTATACTTATAATATATTAAAATCTATACTCTTACTAACTATATAAAAGCTATTTTATAATATATTACTTTAAGAAAAGTATATTTACTATAGCTTTTCTTAATATTAATAATATTCTAGCTTATTACTAATTTATAAAAATAGTATTATACTACTTTATTTACTAGTTCTCTTATTTAATTAGGCTAACTAATATCTTTATAGCTATATTATTATTAATAATACTTTCTCTATTTAATATAAGCTATATATACTAATCTCTATAAAGCTATCTCTATCTTAGTATTATAGAAAGCCTATTTAAAGAAAGGTTAATAAATAGAGTATATAATAACCTATTTAACTTCTAATACTATATTTACTTATTTCTATATAATTCAATTATATATATAGATATTCCCTTTAGAGATATTAAGATAAGCTTTCTTAAAGGCTATATTAATAATATACTCTTTATATAGATTAGATTAGTTAAAGAAGGATGAGTTTTTATTAATTATATTAGTATTAAACTTTATAGTAATTTAGTTTATATTATTAATAATAATAGATATACCTTATATATACCTAATATATTAATATATTAAGTATAGTATTAATATCTTAGAGGACTTATTATAAGTTAATAAAGATAAGAAAGAGAAATAGATATAAAGCCCTACTTATAGAGCTTTTTATATTTCTAACTGTAAAAACCTCTTAGGAGATTAAGGAGTTATCTCTGATATATATCTTACTAAAAGGGTTATCTTTTAGATATTTTTTATAGCACCTTACTAAAAGGTTTAGTAAAGGTATTTCTAAGCTATAAGCTATAAGAGCCTTAGTAGCCTACTTAGCTCTAATATAATTAGCTCTATTACTATTCTGCTAGTCTATTTAGCTAGAGTATATATCTAACTTTATATAAGGGTTTGCTTATTAATAGAAATATATGGAGTTTCTATATTATTATCCTTAACTAGTAGAGGGTATAGATTAAAGCGCCTCTATAGTGTTTCCCAAATTATACCTATAAACTAAGTGAATTTATTATAGTCTTTTTTATAGAGAGCTGTATTATGACTATAAACTTAAAGATAGTATTACTCTCTATACTACTTAGTAAGTAAAGTAGTATACTTAGTATACTTTAGAATATCTTTATAATTTTAATATACTTATTTCTATATATTATTATTAAAGTAAGTAAGTTACTATTTAAGGAGGTAAAGTATATTCGAAAAGCTAATCTAGAACTTATTACTAATATTATTAAGCTTTATCTCTACTACCTTAAGGTAAACTATATTAATAATTTAATAAATAAGTACTTAGTAGTTATAGTATAAAGTTATCTATAATAAGAGATTTATATTACTAATAAAGAGAAACTTAAGTATATTACTCTACTTCTCTTAGATATCTTTATACTTATTAAAGTTTAGTAAGATTAGCTTTATAAACTTAAGAGTAGTAAAACCTACTTTATTAATATATTAAGAAATATTAAACTCCTTACTCTTAATAATATTAATAAAGTTGTTATACTTAGTGGTTTTATAAAATATTTAAGAGGAATTCTATTTAGCTTTCTGTTTCTAAAAAGCTGCTTTATACTTACTAAGATTAGCTTTATACTTAGCTTAGAAATAGATATTATAATTATTTATAAACTTCTAAATAGTTAGAGTGTCTTTAAGTATACTAAAAAGTTTTTCAGTATTAAAGCTATTAGAATTAAAATACTTCTAAATATCCTTACTTTATATAAATAAGTATAGGCTAAGGTATTAATAAGGCTAGTTAGTAAGGCTCTAGAGCCTTACTTCTAGAGAGAAAGTTATTAAAGAGTATATGGCTATTATTATAAAGTTATTTTAAAAAGGTAAAAAAGAATAAGAAAAAAGCTACTTGCTCTTTCCTAAGCTTAGAGAGATTAGAGAGATATTTAAAAACTATAGAGCTAGACTTATAACTATTATAAGGTATAAGTAGGGGTGAGAGTAAGTTAGAAGGAGTAACTATCTTAGCTATACATTAGTATATATAGAAAGTATAGTAAAATAGTCTATAGTGTGTGATTATATAATTACACACTATTATATAGCTACTATAGCCTTATAAGGCCGAGAGTGCTATAAACTATATTATAATAATTACTAAAACTATTAAAAATAATACTAAATCTATAGCTATTATATTTAAAGTTATACTTATTAAAGATTATTACTATATTAATAAAACTAAGTAATACTATAAACCTCTTTAGTATATCTATATTATTATTTAGTAAGAAGTTCTCTATACTAAGCCTAACCTTACTCTTTAAATAGTAGTTAAATCTATTAATAATATTACTAGCTTTAATAATCTTATCTCTATTTTCCTTATCTTCAGTAATTATCTCTATGTTTATAATAACTTAATACTCTTACTAAATATTATAGCTAGAGCTAAAGTAATTTATATTATAGTAAATAGTTTATATAAAGAAATTACTATATAAAGTTATTAATATTTTAGGTATTTATAATAGCCTAAGTATAGATAAAGTTACTTATCTTTTATTATAATTATAGATATAAGTTTATTATAATAAAGATAAATAGTAAAGCCTCTATTATTTAACTACTATTTTAGGTAAAATAGTTACTATTTAGCTTTTTTATAGTTTTTAACTATTTAGCCAGAGCGCGCGTCCAACTTTATACAAGGGTTTGCTTGCTAGCAGGAACGTATAGGGTTTCTGTATTATTATCCTTAACTAGTAGAGGGTATAGGTTAAAGTGCCTCTATAGTATTTCCCGAATTATACCTATAAACTGGGTAAATTTATTATAGTCTTTTTTTGCGGGGGGGCTGTGTCATAACTATAAACTTAATAGTTTTTAAAACTTTCTCTCTATTATTATTAAATCTTTCTATAGTAACCTTAATAATTTTAGTAATATTAACTTTATTAATACTAATTATAAGCTAGAGACTGCTTTCTCTAGAAATATTCCCTTAGCTCTTCTCCTACTTTAGTATAGAAAATAGCTTAAAAAACAACCTATTATTACTAACCTCTTTTATATTTTTAAGTAAAAAGTTAATAACTTATTAATCTTCTTATTAATAAAAGAGAAGGTAAATTAGAAACTCTACTTAGCTTTATATAAATTTAGTAAACTTATTACTAAAGATTCTCCTTTTTAGAAATTTTATAAAAAGGAGATTACTACTTCTTTTAAGTATAAAGTCTTTAAATTTAAGATCTATAACTTCTCTAAGTAATATAGATACCTTTTTTAATTCTATATAGTTAATAAGATTAAAAATAAGACTATTATCTCTTTTAAGAAGTTCTATTTTATTACTTATAGTATAAATAATCTTAATAAGTATAGTATTTTAACCTAATTATTAATAATCTAATACTATAGTATTTAACTTTTTTTAGTCATTATACTATAACTTAGCCTTAATTATTTAATTTAGATTAGTGATATTACTTAGACTTATACTTAGTTATAAATAACCCTAGTATAAGATATTTATCTCTATCTACTTAACTAAATCTATAATCTCTACCCATTTAGTACTATTATAAAGGTTATTAAACCCTTATATAGTATTATAGAAGCTAATACTTATTAATAAGCTATCTTCTTATTATTAATAATACTAGCCTATATTTTGCTATTATTAATATATAAACTAATATTATTATTAGACTTTTAACTATCTCTTTTTTAATTCTTAAAGAAGAAGAGTTCTAAAAGGCTAAATTTATAGCTAAACTAAAGGAGAAACTTACTATTACTATTCTAGTTACTAGAATAATCTCTCTATTACTTATTAAAGTAGTTACTTTATAGTAGAAGAGTTAAGGTACTAAGATTAACCTAGTATAGAAAGCTTAAAATATCTTAAGAATATTAGTAAAGTAGTAGTATATTAAATAATATACTAGAGAAGCTTATATAGCCTTAATTTACTAACTAGAGGCTTATTTTAATCTATTAACTACTACTTAATACTAGGATCTTTAGCAGCTAAAGAATAACCTTAATTATAGCCTAACCTTTATTAAATTATTGCTATCTATTACTAAATTATTTATATTTATAGATAGATTATTTACTAATAACTAGGACCTTATATTATAGTTAGGCTATATTATTATACTACTTAATAAAATAATAAATAAGACTAACTTTATAATCTATAGTAATATTATCTATTATAGCTTTACTAAGTATAAATAGTTTACTTATAGTATATTAGCCTTAGATATCTATACTATAGTTACTAATACTAACCTAGCCTTTATAATTACTATTATACTATACTAAGTTACTACTAAGCTAGGTATTACTAACTCTATACCTACTTTAATATATATATACTTATACTTACTATATAAGTACTATAAGCTCTCTAAGATTTAATAAGTAAATAGTAAAGATAATCTAGCTAATACTATAATAAAGATAAAGCCTAATAGGGCTTTATACTACCTTATTAATAATAATACCTTTATAATTTAAATATAAGGATAGGTAATATATATAGTAGAGGTAATATTAGGATAATAGCTAATTTATACTATATTAAGCTAATTTAGGCTATTTAAGAAGGATTTAGGTGATTAGCTAAACTAGCTATTTTTTGCTGCTTTAATTAGGTATTATTAATAATACCTAACTTATTATTTAATTTATATATTTAGATAGGCTTATTAGGTAATTACTAGTATAAAATAAAAGACTGCTAGTATAGAAATAATTATCTATATTACCTAATAGATTAAATCCTAACTTCTATAAAGATCTATAGCCTAGTACTAGAATAACTATAATCTAGGGCCTCTGGCTACTATATAGTGATTTTACCTACTTTGTAACAGACCTTCTAACTCCGCGCCGCGCCTCCTGATAATACACACAGCCTTCGGTCACGTGATTGTAATTGCCAACCACCTATCCCAACCACAGCCGCACTTGCATATGCCTATCTCACCAGACAGCCTTATGATCCTTAACTTCACAGTTTGATAATCTGGCTGTGAGAACCTCTTAGGAGGTTAAGGAGTTATCTCTTGTGTGCACAGCACCTTGCTGGAAGGTTTACCTTTTGGGCATTTTTTGCAGCACCTCACTAGAAGGTTTAGTAAAGGCGTTGCTATAAGAGCCTTAGTGGCCTATTTAGCCCTAATATAATTAGTCCTATTATATATAGTGTGGTGTTACCTATACTATTATTATTCTACTAGTCTATTTAGCTAGAGTATATATCTAACTTTATATAAGAGTTCGCTTACTAATAGAAATATATAGAGTTTCTATATTATTATCCTTAACTAGTAGAGGGTATAGATTAAAGTGCCTCTATAGTATTTCCTGAATTATATCTATAACCTAGGTGAATTTATTATAGTCTTTTTTGTGGGGAGGCTGTGTTCTAACTATAAACTTAACTATAATCTAGTTAGGTAAGTAATTATATAACCTTCTATATTATATAGTTTGTTTTTATTAAGTACTTATATTATTTATTTATGCTAACTACCTTTTAGATATCCCTCTTCTAAATATATATATCTTAAACTAATATTATACTCTACTTAACCCCTCTCTTTATTATACTAGTATTTTGGGAAATTAATAATATTATTTTAGTATAAAGTTACTAGTAGCCTTAGATAGGCTTCTTATTTAGATATAAGTTATAGTTTTAGGTTAAAAGTAATCCCTTATTAATAGTTATAGAGTTAATAGTAGTACTTATTTTATAGTAAATAACTTAAGTATTTTAAGTAAAGGTTTTATAATAATCTAGTATATATAAGTATAGATATTATAGATTTAGGAATTCTATTAAGATAGATAATTTTATAGTAAGACTTTTATTATATTGGCTTATTATAATACTTATAGATCCTTTATTTATCTATTATCTCTTATTCTTACTATTTAAGTAGTATTAGTGGGTAATAAGGTATATTAATATAGTTATTACTTATATAATAGATATAGAGGTATACTAAGGTCTTTAAGGTAGGTATACTTATAGATAAACCTACCCTTCTTACTTTAATAACCTAAGTAGTATAAAGTAACTTCCTTATATATACTAAATCATAAAATCTAGTATAGTAGTAGTTACTTTATCTCTTAAAGTAAGACTCTTACTGATATATAGAAGTTAAGTAGTATAATATATAAGTTTAACTACTAATTAATATTAAATTTATACTAGATTATAGATTATATAGAACTTAGGGCTCCCCTTTTTTATATATATATTATAAGACTTAACTTAATATATATCTATTTAGAGGTTCTACTTAACTATATAGATAGTAGTATTAAACTATATATATATACTCTATAATAGGTTATATAACCTTATATATATCTATCTATTATAGTATATATTATATATTCTTTATAGATTATAGTGTTAGTGTAATAGTATATTATTAATATAGCTATTTATTATAATATAGTTTACTGCACTCTTAGCCTTATAAAGCTATAGTAGCTATATACTATAGTATATAACTATTTAATTATATACTATAAACTATTTCACTATACTTTCTATATATCCTAATCTATAGCTAAAATAGTTACTCTTTATAACTTACCCTTATCTCTGTCTATAGTTTATAATAGTTATAAGCTTAGCTCTATAGCTTATAAATACCTCTCTAACCTCCTTAAGCCTAGAAAAGAGTAAGTGGTTTTTCTCTTATTATTTTTTATCTGTTTAAAATAACTTTATAATACTTAAAAGTCTTTTTAAAGTAACTTTATAATAGTAACTATATATTCGTTAATAACCTTCTCTCTAGAAATAAGGCTCTAGAGCCTTACTAACTAGCCTTATTAATACCTTAATCTATACTTATCTATTAAGTTTATAGTTATAACGCAGCCCCTCTATAAAAAGGACTATAACAAATTCACCTAGTTTATAGGCATAATTTGGGAAACACTATAGAGGCACTTTAACCTATACCCTCTACTAGTTAAGGATAATAATATAGAAAACCTATATAATAAGGTTATTATGCTTAGAGAGATCCTTTTCTTTATTCTAGAACCTCTAGATATAAAGCTATACTATTATGCTATTTCTATATAAGTGTGTGGGAGTGTGTGGTTTTATTGTTTTTATTTTAAGGTTTTTAGCCTGTTTTAATAGTGCCTAGAGGTGGATTCTTCTCTCTTAAAACTTCCTCTATAGTGCTTAAAAGGGGTATACTTCTATGCTATATAAATAGGTTTATATTTAATATAGAACTATAATATATTATTCTAACTATTTAATAGAATATTAACTTTATAAACTTAGCAGCTATAATAATAAACTTTATAAAATAATATTTAGAAGTCTCTTTATAGATTTAATCTAAGAAAATACTAGGTATAATAGCTATATAGTTAGAGTTTTTAGATAGAAATGCTTAAGACCCTAAAAATCTAGTTATAATAGTTTTAGACTTTACTAGATTAAAAAGTTTTCTCTTTTCTCCTTAGTTTTTATAAAAGTGGAGCTAGTATCTACTTTCTATAACCTAGAATCTAATAATTAGTAATAAAGTAATAAATTAATAATACTAATTAGGCTAATAAGCTTAACTAAGGGGATTTAGGCTCTATCTTAGTTACTATATAGTTAATATTTACAGGATTAAGGAAATTATAGTATTATATTACTTATAAAAAAGAATAGAAAAGAGTCTATAAACTTATAGATAGAATAGAAGCTATAATTACTCCTAGCTATATTAAGAAGAAGAGCCTATATACTTATAGGAGGGATAAAGGCTATAACTATTCCTAGTCTATAATTTATAACTACTATTTAGGAAGAGAAGGAGGTTAAAGCCCTCTTTCTCTCTATCTACTTAATTATTATAGATTAAATTACTATATAACTCTTCTCTTTTATTATTAGATAATTTAAATATTAATAAACTTTAATATTAATACTAATATTAAATTATAATAAATTATATTAACTACTTACTATACTATATCTAAGTAATACTCTAAGAAATCTAGGAGAGCTTTTAAAGTTAGTATATCTACTTTAAACTCTTTTAGCTTTAAGGACTATATTTTAGATATAGAACTCTTTAAGAAAGTTATATTTAAGAGTATTTAGAAATAAGCTCTTTGCTCTATTACTATAGATAATAATATATCTAAGAAGTCTTTACCTTTATAGTTTTAAAGTGCTAAGATTAGTTACTAGATCTATATTAATAAGAATATCTATAATAAGTATAAGAATTATAAAAATATAGCTCTTTTTAGGCTATAGAGAGTAGGCCTAGGCTAGTAGCTAGATAAAGTTATATTTATAAAAGCTACTACTATACCTTTTATAGAAGACTTAGCCTCTCTACTTACTATTAGTATTATAGAAGTAATTAAGAAGTTAGCTAAAGCTATATAGAAGTAGTATATTACTATCCTAATTATCCCTTATAGTTTAGAGGCCTCTAAGTTTACTAATAATAATATTTCTAACTTTTTTAAAGATTACCTATTTTATACTAAGCTTTATAGATAGGATAAAGAGAAGATAATTACTCTAGTTAGTTAGTATTATATTAAGGCCTATTAGTAAACCTTTAAAAGTATTTCTACTTAATATAATAATTAGCTCTCTTTTAAGGATAACCTCTATAAGATATATAGTATTATAGACCTAAATACTTATCTAGACTCTAATAAGGAGCTTTAAAGCTTTATTTCTAGCCTAGAGATTAGTGATTCTAGGTATATCTCTGAATTTCTTACTAAGATTAGTAACTTTTAGAATAGAGTAGCTAAGAGAAGACTATTTATACTACTTAATATAGAGATTAACTATATTATTTTCTACTACTTTTCTAAATAGACTATAAGATATATTTTAAAAATCCTCTATAGGAACTATTAAAGTTTTCTTTTAGTCTCTTAGATCTAGATAGAGGTTATAATTACTAAATAGATTTAGTTTTAATAGATATATATATAACTATAAGATATTAGAGAGAATATTCTAGCTAGTATACTAGTTACTATACTTAAGTGTGAGAATTAAGAGTATTATTTATAAAGGCTAAGCTAAAGGATAAGATAACGAGTACTTCTAACTAAAAAGCTTAAATAGATAACCTTACTATCTGCCTTAAAGATATAGAGATTAAGCAGATTAGAACTAGATACTATATTAATATCTCTTAATATAATTATACTATTAATAAAGTTAGTATATATACTGCTAATATAATTAATACCTAGTTTATATAGAAGCTCTTATAGTATAACTATTATAGTAGTAACTCTTATAACTATAGCTCTATATATAGAGGATATAGCTATATACTCTTTAATCTAAGAGGAGGTAGTTACTTAGACTTTATAGACCTTAAATCTTACTACTAACTAAAACCTCTAAGGTTTATAGAGACTATTAACTCTAATACTTACTATATCTATAGTGAGAAAGAATATCTTACTAGGAATTATAAAGCTACTAGAGTCTTCTCTAATATAAAACTATACTTATTTTATAGAGGCTATTAGTAGATTAGTGCTCTATAGAGTTTTCTTTATATCTAGATTTCTAATAAAGAGATTAATAAAGGCTACTAATAAGGCTAGTATAATTTGATAATTATTTCTTTTCTAATTCTTATAGCTAGTATAGATAAAACTAAGTAGCTAGAAGTTAGTATTCTAACTCTTTATAGATACTTTCTATATCTTTATAGAGTTAAGTTCTAGTTTAAGAGCTATAAGTAGTCTAATAAGTATACCTAGTATACTATATAGAAAACTCTAAGGCCTCTAATCTCTGCTTTAGCTATAAAGACTTCTCCTATTAGTACAGTAATCTTAGATACTATTTATAATATCCTTAATATCTATATACTAGCTTCTAGTACTCTAGCTATTATTCTCTCTATAGATATAGATATTAATACTATAACTAAATTATAAACTTAAAACTACTATATAATATCTTACTCTACTACTAAATCTAAGAAGAGGATCTATATTATAGATCTAAATATAGTTTAGTTTCCTACTCTATTTCTAGAGCCTTATATTAAGGAAGTTATAGATAAGGATAAGGATATCCTAGTTAATAATAGCCTCTTAGAAGCTACTAAGATCTCTTAATTTAAATCTTTTATTATAATATTAGAGGGCTAAATTCTTACTAAAAATCTATAAGCTAAGTGAGTAAATAGGAAGATTACTATTTCTAAATTCTTCTTTTACTAGGTTTAGTATACCTATAATAATATAGTTTATAAGTATATAAAGCTAGTTATCTAGAACTACCTCTAGTAGAATAGTAATTAATAGCTAGATATATTTATATTTATAGAGAGAGACCTACTTAGCTATATTATAAAAGCTCTTAGATTAAGTAGCTAACTTATATAAGAGATTAGGTATTAAAATAATATATAAGTAAACCTAACTCTTATATCCTAGTATAAAGCACTCTTATAGATAGAAATTAGTGCTATTAAGGCCTATATTTAGGTTTAAGTTTATAAAGAGGAGGCTATAGCAGTTTAAATATTTTATAAAGCTACTATACTAGACTAAGAGCAGGGTTTAGATATAATCCTCTTTTATCTAGTATTCTATCTAACTTTCTTTTCTTTAACTAGCCTCTTTTACCCCTTTATAGATATAATTTATAGTTTTTAAGCCTTTATAAATAGCTTAGTACTTTCTGTTTTTAGTTAACTACCTCTCTATAATATAGTAGGTATTAATATAATAGATATTGTCCTGCCTAGCACTTAACTTAAGGAGAACCTTAATATACTAGTTACTTCTCTTAATAATTTAATAGAATATCTATACTATGCTGTAGTTATCTACTAGTATAGAGTTTTTAGTATATAAGACTTTATTATACTATATTTCTAGGTTACTGTGAGGATTAGCTAGTTTATATACTTAGAGCAGTATAGAATTATTAATACTAGCACTATAATTAGTATTATCTCTAAAAAATATATTAGCTATAATAGTATATAGGAGAGTATTATCTCTATATATCTTAAAGTTTAAGGCTTTATAGATATTTAAGCTATAGTAACTTTTAAGGGTATTATAGTTAAGGATATCTATATTAGTAGCTATTATATATCTAATATACTCTTCTTTATTAGTCTATATAGTGAGATATCTAAGAATATAATTTTTAGGGCTCTATTTATTATATATACTAGAATAATACTAAAATACTTACTAACTTAGATAATTAGTATCTTTTAGGCTAGTAATTAGAAGATCTATGCTTCTTTAATATTCTATATTTTAGATTCTATTAGTTACTTTATTACTATACTTTCTAACCTAGCTAGCTTCTCTTATACTTAGTAAGTTTGTTTAATTTTTATAGAGGAGGGAAAATAGAGATTACTATTACTAATTTTAATATAGTAGCTAGCTTAGTAATTATAGAAATTAATAGATAACTAAGTAAGAGTTTATAGTTATAGTTTTATAATATAGAAGGCTAACCTAGCTTATATATATTAGAGGAGATAATACTAATAATAGAAGCTAATTTACTAAAAGGTTTTAACTTTCTAGTTTAAGAGGAATTAGAGGAGAATAAGGAGGTTTTAGTAATATTTAATAAGGATAGTAATATCTTCTATATAGTACTTAAAGTTTCTCTTAAATAGGCTATTATACTAAGAATAGAAGTAATTATCTAGGCTATTTTAGAATTATAAGGATATACTTCTAGATACTAATTCTATAAAGAAAAGTAGTACTCTAACTATTATATACCCTTTCTAAAAGAGTTTTATAGATATTATTACTAGAGAAAGAGAAAGAAAGCTAACTATATAGACTCTAACTATATATCTAGCTATAAGATAGAAAAGGTTCTAGTACTTTTAATTAATATTCTAAGTAAACCTCTCTTTTTCTAGAAATAAGATAGAGATAGAGACTAGCTAACTTATTAATAAAAGAAAGAGCTAATCTCTATTAAGCTATATAATAGTACTAAGCTTATATTATTTAAGATAGCTAAATACCTCCTTATATATAGCAGGGCTACTCTTTTTAGAAACTAGAAGACTGCTATTAGTATTCTTAATATAAGAGGATCTAAATATACTAGAGCTTTTAGCTATATAGTTAAGAGATTTAACTTTAGTATTGAGAAGTGTTATAAGGAGTAAGTAATATATAAGACTAACTTATTAAAGTTTATAACTAATAAAAAGCTTTAGTAATTTCTCCTTTCTACTAAAATATACTTTTTGCTTTTTATAAATCTATTTAACTTAGAATAGAGGATTAGATTTAATATAGCTAATATCTAGGTATACTATTAGTTCTATTAGAGAGAGAACTTCCTAAAAAAGATTCTAATAAGAATCTAGGATAAGCTAAGAACTAATTATATCTATAATAATATTCTATTCTTTATATATAGAGAGGTTAATATAATATATAAGATAAAAGATAAGAAAGTCTAGCTAGTTAATAACTTACTTTTAGATAGCTTAGTACTTAAAAAAGACCTAGAGTAGAAATTAAAAGCCTAGATAAAGGTAAAAGAGAATCTTAGACTAATATTAAAAAGTGCTTTTATAGATCTTATTTAACTAAAGTTTTTAACTATTTTTAAGGAAAAGTAACTTATAGTAGAGTAATTTAATAAGATCTTAGTAATAGTAGACTATTTTAATCTAAAAGAGAAGAAGCTTCTCTTTAAAGTTCTAAGTAATAGAGAGAAGGCTCTTATATAGAGTTTTAAGTATTATAGATCTATTTACCTATTTATAGCTTCTCTATAAGTAATTAGAGTTATCCCTTATAAAGCTTAGTAAGTAAGAAGTATACTAATTCTAAAAGCCTTAGAGAGTAATATAATAATAATTTTAAAGAATAGGCTAAAGAAGGATATCTTTAAATAAAGTTTTATAGCTTACTAGAACCTCTTCTTTTTAGTTAGAAAGAAGAATAGAAAGATATATCTTATTAACTCTATAATAAAGATTAATACTATTACTCTATATAATATAGCTCTGCTCTCTTTTAGTAATAAGTTTTTAAAAGACTTTATAATATACTAGCTTCTCTTACTATTAGATTTCTTTTCTAGGTATAACTAAGTTCTACTAGATCTATATAGCTATAATATTATAACCTTTATAATACTAATTAGCCTCTTTTAGATATATACTCTACTTTAAGAAGCTACTAGTTCTATAGCTTAGTTTATAAGAGTTATAATATAAATTCTATATAATCTAATTCTAACTTACTATAAGGCTTTTCTTAATAATATAGCTATTAAGGGCTTTATCTTAAAATATAATAATAAAGAAGTTTCTAGTTATTCCAGACTATATAGATATATTCTAAAATATATCTAGAATATTAATAAAGTTCTTATTAATATTAAGTTAGCTAGCTATATTATTACTATTAAGAAATTATAGTAGGCTTAGTAATTTATTACTATTATAGAATATATTTATAGTATTAGCAGCTAAAGGCTAGAGGAGTTAAAGATTATTAAGATTAGAGAATAGGGAGTTTATAATAACCTTACTAATCTTAGATTTTTTCTTAGTATTATAATATTCTATTAGGTTTAGGTATAGAGATTTTTAGCTATAGCTAGGCTACTTATAGTGCTTTTAAAGAAAGATACTCTATTTAAATAGAACTAGTCTTAGCAGTTAGCTATAGATACTTTTAAGAACTAACTTATCTCTGCTTCTATTCTTATTAAGCTTAACTATAGTGCTAATATAGGTAAAATCTACTTTATAGTTAATACTAATAGTCTTAGTTAGAGTGCTATTCTTAGTTAATATATTAATAATAAGTATATAGTTTCTAGGTATAAGAGTAGCTTATAAACTAGTATAGAACTAAACTATAATACTAAAAAGAAGGAGTTAAAAGGTATATTTAAGGCCCTTAAATAAGTTTGCTTTTATCTCTATAATTACTACTTTATACTAGAAATAGATACTAAGACTCTTATTACTTAGCTTAATAGTGCTACCTCTAACCTACCTAGAGTCTTTATTATCTAATAGATCTTATAGATTTATATATTTAACTTTAAAGTTAAGTACCTACCTAGAAACTATAATATTATAGCTAATAAATTATCTTATAAACTTAGTAAACTATTAAATAAGCTTAACTAAGATATTAAAGAAGAAATTAATAACTAGATTAATAAGTAAATCTTCTTTATAGATCTAATTACTATCTCTTTCTTTTAATAAAGTGCAAGCAGATAGAGATTAAGTTTATCCTATTAAGATCCTTACTATTAAAGTTAATAATATCCTATAAAAGTCTCTAAGGCTTATAGATATCTCTAATACTATACTAAATAGCTCTTTATACTAAAATTACTACTTATACTAAATTACCTACTATCTTAGTATATTAAAATAGCTAGATAAAATTAAGCCTAGTTTATACTATAAGTTTAAGGAGGAGGCTAGAAAATTCTTTCTAAAGAATAAGTTATTATTTATATATTCTAGTATATATAAGCCTATTCTATAATAAGTTATAGATAATTTACAGACCTAAACTAAGCTTATTATAAAAGCATATTCAGAGAGTAGGTATAGGGGATATAATATAGTTATTAAATAGTTAGTGGAGTGATATTACTAATATAGCCTTTACTAATAAGTTAATAAATAAGTCTAAACTTATAAAGATTATTAAAAGTATAGATTTAGGTATATAGATAACTCTTACTATTTCTTAGTGCTCTTAGAGCTACTATTTACTTATATAGTATTAGATATATAGAAGGTTAGTAAATAGGATATAGTTAAAGCCTAGTGCTTTTTAACTAGATAGGTAGAGGCTTAGTAGATATAGTAAGCTAACTCTTATCTTATTACTAAGTTTATATAGGAGGATATTATTTATTACTATAGGCTCTATAATATACTTATTATTAATAGAGGCTCTAAGAATAAAGGTATAGTTATTAAATTTAACTATAAGTATAGGCTTAAGTAGAAAGTTACTACTACCTATAACCTATATACTAATAGCACTATTAAAGTTAGCTACTAAACTATTATATATACTTTTACTACTTAGATAAAGAATATAGATAAGAACTTCTAGCTATTCTTCTAAGCTATACTATTTACTAATAGAACTTCTATTAGAGCCTTAACTAGCTATAGCTCCTTTTATCTATTTTATAGATATAAAGCTATAACTCTAATAGAGACCTTTATACTAACCTAGAAAGTGCTAGTATAGAACTAGGTGATAATATCTAAGAAGGAGCTTCTTATATAGATAAGAGCTTTTAAATAGCTTAATAAAAACTATATTACTATATAAAAGATAATTATAGCCTAGTATAAGTATATTATAGATAGGTTTAATTACTAGAAATACTATACCTTATATAGCTAGAAATTAGGAGTAGGTAATCTTATTCTAGTATTTAATATTAAATAGTATATAGATAAGTTTTTAAATACTAAGCTTAACTACTATTAAAAAGGCCTCTTTAGGATTTATTTAAAGGCCTCTAATAATACTTTATATTAGCTTAAGACCCTTATAGAGAAACCCCTTTATAGGTTAACTTATACTAAAAACTACTTAAAGAAGTTTATTAAGGTTTTAGAAGGTTTTTAGAAACTAAAAGATATTAACTAGTATAGGCTTAATTTTATAGACTAACTTAATAAGATTTACTCTATTTATAGTTACCCCTACTCTAATAAAGGTAATAAAGAAGAAGTAGAGGAACCTTTTACTAACCCTAATAATACTAACCCTCTATTAATAAGTAATCTAGATAGTAATATTCTATAGCAGATTATATATTTAGTAGTATATTTATAGGCTTTAAAGGAAGCTCTTAACTAGATAAGAGTAATATAGAAACTTTATATAGAACTTTAGCTATTTAATTTAGTTAGAAATAGTTAGTATACTAAGATAGAGAATAACTCTATATAATTTACTGGAATTAGTGCTATTATAGGGAAATAGGCCTTTTTATATTTATAATAGATAAGGTTTATACTTTTAGGGGGAGCCTTACTATACTCTCTGCTTTAATTACTTAATTGCAATTTTCTAGCTTAGTATATTAGAATAGACTATAGAGATAATATTAAGGCTAGCCTACTTATACCTATATTATTCTGCTTACTATTTAAGTCTGCTCTTATACTCTTATAGTTCTAATCTTATTAATAAAAGTAGTATTAAGTCTAAGCACTATTATTATATTAAGGGTTATATTACTAAGGTTACTGCTATATTTATAGTAAGTTCTACTATATAGAACCTATTAGGAGTATACTATAACCTTCCTAGTAATTAGTATGCTCTATTTCTCTTTATTACTGCTTAGGTATTCTATGCCTTATTCTAGGAGATCTCTCTTTATAGCTTCCTACTTTAACTAGATAGCCTCTTACTTTAAGTGCTAGGTTCTGATTTATTATTACTTAAAGGGTCTTTAAGTTATAGTTTAACTTTAATAATTTAGTTATATCTATAATATCTAGCTAGTTATGTTTATACTATTTCCAGATTAGACTTCTATACTTAGTATTTTAAGGGGGATATATCTCTATATAGTGTTATATTACTTTATATTATCTATCTACTCTTCTTTAGTTTCTGCTCTTATAGTAATTACTTATCTATTTTATATTTATAATAATATTCTTGCTCTTAAATTAACTACTTACTTATCCTCTTATATAACTACTACTTTATATAGGTAGTTAGATTAGTAAGTTTCTCTAACTATAAATAGTTATATTACTAAAGAAACTAGAGATAAAGAAACCCTTCTATCTATATTTTAAGGTGCTCTATTATATTAGAAAAGTATTATTATAGCTAGTTAATTTTACCTAATTTACTAAGACTTTATATAATTTTTCTTATATTTTTCTGATTTTCTCTATATTATTTTATATAGAGTATATATATTAAAGTATTTTAAGGTTAAATAAGGAGAGTTTTATTTATTAATTTATATTTTTAGGTTTATAAAGACTGCTAAGTATATAAAATATTATATTAGGTTTTTTTTTTTCTGCTCTTTTTCTTTAAACCCTAGTTAGAATTTTAAACTGCTCTCTCTTATTAGAAATAGAGATATCTAAATTAGCTAGAAAGTAACAAGTAAGGATAAATAGTGATCTAGACTTATACTCTTTTAGCTAAGTCTTATAGTACTCTATTATAGTTTTAAACTCTAGATAAGTTACTCTAAATCTTTCTATAGTTTGCTAGTTAATCTAGAACTAGGTAACTACTTCCTTAAACTTACTGCTCTATTATTTTAGATTATCCATACTATAGCTAAAAGCTTTATAGTTTCTCTTAGAGTTAAAGAAATACTTAGAATCTTATTTATAGTAAAGATAGTTAGTATAAGTATTACTAGATATACTTATATACTTAAAGTATAGCTTATAGATCTAAGTTTTAGTAGTCTTATTATAGAGAGAGTAAGTATGCTATTTATAACTACTATAAGAAACTATATTATAACCTCTATTAGCTTAAATATAGAAGTTATAGCTAACCTTAGGTCTATTAGAATTAATTATCTTTAGTAGTTAAAGTTTAAAGGTGTCTATAACTATTAAGGTAATAAAGATATACTTATAGAATAGTAGTTTCTTCTCTATTATACTTTAGTAATAAGGATTAGTATAAGTCTCCTAAAACTAATAGATAATAATCTTATAATTATTTAAAGACAGGACTTTTATATAGAAATCTACTTTATAGTATAGCTAGTAAGGCTCTAAAAGCTTAAGTAAGTATTATATAAGAGATACTATAACCTATATAAGAAAGTTAGTAATATATAAAGTAAGAGCTAAAGAGATAAGTCTACTTACTATAAAAAAGTTAATAGAGGGCTTAATATATAGAGGAGAGTTATAGTCTCTCTTATTAAAGACTAGTTTATTTATAAAAAGCTAAAAGATATACTTTCTTAGCTAAGTTAGTATATAAGGATTTTTAGGATTTTTAATAGAAGCTATAACTAATAAGTATTAAAGAAAGCTTAAGATTATACTTTATAGATATAAAAGAGGGATTACTGTTTTTATTATATTATAGAAAAAGAAGAAAAAGCTAGAGAGAGCTAGAAGAGATCTAGTTATATAACCTAGTTACTCTACCTCCTACTAAATTATTTACTTAAAGGGTTAAGCCTTTTTTATAGTTAAGATTAATTAGATAAGAAAAGGAGTTAACCTTTATAACTACCTCCTTTTATTATTTATTCTTATTCTATCTCTTTATTCTAGTTAGTTAATAATTAGTAACTAGTAGCCTGCTCTCTTTAATCTATATATAAATAAATATTTTATCTCTCTTAATATAAATAGATTTAATCTATTAATAATTAATTTAGTATTATAGCTTAACTTAATTTATATTCTAAGCTCTCTTTATATATATTTAAGTATAAATTTCTACTCTAACCTATACTTATCTATATATAACTCTTTTTTATAATATTATAAACCTTTACCCTCTTATACTACTTATATAGCCTTTTCTCCTTACTAGAAGCCTTAATTAAGTTTATAATTACCTCTATTTATTTTATCCTTAATAATATCTTTATTTAAGAGTTTCCCTATTAAGATTACTAATATCTAGGTTAAGGAAGTGTTTTTTATTACTATTTTAGAGAAGTTTTCTTAGAAGTGAGATAAATAAAATAGTAAGCTTTTAGAGACTATAGTTATACCTACTAACTTTACTCTCTTTAAGAGAACCCTAAATACTCTAGCTATAAGAATTAATAAGCAGCACTTAGCTAGGTGGATGCTTTCTTTTTACTCTTATTTTTCTCTTAAGCTAAATAAGAACTTTAAGTATAAAGAGCTTTAGTAGCTTTATTCTAGTATCTCTATAGCTTAACTTTATATTTATCTCTAATAGCCTTAATTTACTAGGTCTTAATAACTAGGCTAGGCTAAAGGGAATAAAGAAGAGCTAGCTGCTATAGTTAACTTATTTAATCTATAAAAAGCTATTTAAACTAAGACTTTCCCTTTAGCCTCTAATATAGAGACTAGTTTTTAACTTCTCACTTATAACCTTTTTAATAAAATTAGTCTTATTAGATAATACTATGCTTCTACTAATATAAGAATTAAAGATAGCAGAGCTACTATATAGAAAAGCTAGCTTGCTATACTTATTCTCTAATTACTAGTTAAGGAGAGTATTAGTAAGGAGATAATCTTTTATTTTACTCTACTTATTAACTAACTTTTAGGCTTTTCCTACTTCTATAATAACTTCTAGTATAATAGAAAGGTAGAATTATATTTTAAAATACTAATTAGGTTTATAATAGCTATCTATAAGCTCCTTAATAGTATAATATCTATCTTTAAATACTTAGTTAAAGTTATTTATATACTCTAACTCTAAGAAGAGTAGCTATAGATATTAAATATATTCTATTTTAAGTAGCTTTACTACTATATATAACTAGAGTTAGCTAAGTACTAGACTAGTTCTTCTTTTAAAGAGATCTTTAATATATAGGTAAATTAAATTACTTTTAAGTTTTATAATAGAGATCTAGAGGCAGATAGTATAGTCTTTCTAACCCTATTAAGAACTACTAATAGAGCTAAGTATATTAAAAAGATTATTTCTCTGCTATATAATAAGAAGATTTAGAAGATAATTTATACTTAGAACTTTATAGTCTCTAACTCTATATCTATAGATAGATTAACCCTAGTATAGCTTTATCTTAGATACTTTAAAATACTTAACCTTAACTTTAAAGTATCTATGCTTAATATTTAAGCTATAGGAGCTTTTATACCTATTAATATACCTATTAAGCCCCTTATAGACCTAAATCTAAGTCTATCTAAGAACTATAATACTAAGGTAAGAGATATTATTAATAATTACCCTATAGTTAATACTATATAGAACTATACCTACTAGAATAGGATTATTACTACTATATACTAAGAGAATAGATAGATAGGAGAGAGAGCCTTTAATCTTAATAATAATAAGCCTTCTCTTTATCTAGATTATAGCTCTTACTATATTAATAATCCTAGATAACTAGTCTATATTAGTAACTCTTATAATAACCTAGAACTTCTAGTTATAGGTCTAGCTAGTAATCTAAAACTACTAAAAAATAAGATAGAGAAAAAGAGGGTATCTAACTAATATATTAAGTTAAGTTAAAATACTATATTATCTTTATAAACTTGATTCTATTATAGATTTAATATAACTAGAGAATAGGCTAAGTAGCCTCTATTAGTTATCTAATACTACCTTACTTATTTCTATAATATTTAAGGAAAACTAATAATAGAGATCTATTTTAAGATAGAAGGGATATATTACCTTACTAAGTTTAATATATATATATAAGGTAAATATATATAGACTTTAGAAAGATAAGTTACTTAATAGATAAGAGTAATGCTCTCTCTTAGTAGGTACTAGATCTTAATATAGTTAATTATAGATACCTATTATAACCTACTTATCTAGTTAGATATTACTATCTTTTATATTTAGTATAATAATAACTACTAAGTGATAATAGTAATAAACTAGAAAAGAGAAACTACTTACTATACTAACTTAATTTAGAGTAGAGATTTTAATAAACTATTTATAGAGGCTATAAAAAACCTCTCCTAGTATTATAAGCTTCTTAGAGCTCCTATTAATATTTATACTCTCCTTTAAAAGAATACTATAGTTAGATCCTATTTCTAATAGTAGGATTTATAGATATATAGCCTTAGAGTAGTAGATTAGGTTAGAGCCTATATTTATAAAAGTGTTATTAATAGTATAGTATTAGTAATAGCTAGAAAAGGGGTAGTAAAAAGGAATTAATCTTAAATTATTACCTAGTATATCTTAAAGATTACTACTAAGTTTATAAAATACTCTATACTCTATAGTAATAGATCTTTATAAATATTCTAGGTAAACCTCCTTATAGTAGAGTTATATAGTAATACTAGTAAGATATAGCTTCTAGAACCTAAAATACTCTCCTTTTTACCTCCTTTTAAAGTATTAAGGCTTTCTATAAGGACTTTTACCTTATACTATATAGAAGGCTAGGTTAGTAAGCTTAATAGCAGGGAACCTACCTCTTATTATTTTAGTAGAGCTAGCTTTTATACTATTATAAACCTAAACTTACTAGCTTTTAGTCTCTATAACACTTTACTATCTCTTAGTAATAATAACTCTAACCTTATAGATCTAAGTTTAACTCTATCTAACCCTTTTATTTTACTAGCTAAACTATTTAATACTAGATAAGATATAACCCCTTTATACCTCTCTATTCTAGTACTATACTAAACTATTATTACTAGGAAATATCCTCTATATCTAGCTTTATTTAATATTCTTAAGCCTATCTATAATAGCTATAAGAACTATATTATAGAGTAAGTTAACTGCTAGTAATAGATTAAAGATAATATCTCTAAGAGTAACTATAGCTACTACTTTTTATAGCTATCTAGCTAGTATAGTTAGAGATAATATAAGTAAGGTTTAGATTAAAATAAAGCTTATAAGCCTATAGAGAATAGGCCTAGATAAGAAAGACTAAAATAGTATAACTATAGAAAGAAGTAATTAGACTTATAATAATTTAGGAGAAGTAATTAAGTAGTATAGGAAATACTTTTTCCTTTATAAATAGTAGTTTTTATTTATATAATTTTTCTTTAATATATAGTCTTCCTTATAGAGTATTAAGGTAAGATTATAGAGAATAATTAAGATAGAGCAGTATAGATAGCCTAGTTTAGAGAGTGCCTAAATAGGTATATTAGTTAGTATAGTATAGTAAGACTTTTGCCTTATTAAGGGCAGAGAGGAGGATAGGAGAGTATTATTAGTTAGTATTACTATAGTTTATCTTATTATTTAGAAGCTTTTATCACTTTTGCTTAATAGATTATATCTATAATAAGGTTATTATGCTTAGAGAGATCCTTTCCTTTATTCTAGGATCTCTAGATATAAAGCTGCACTATTATGCTATTTCTATATAAGTATGTGGGAGTATTTGGTTTTATTATTTTTATTTTAAGGTTCTTAGCCTGTTTTACTATCTAACTATAGCTATAGTAAATACTATAGTAGTAGCTAGAGTAGATATAGTAATAAAGATAATATTAATAACTAAGAGTAACTTCTTAATAATATTTCCTGCTATATTATTAACTAAAGCCTTCTTAAAGAAAAAAGCTAAGCAGTCTAAGTTTATTTTATAGTATTTATATTCTTTAAAGAACTATATACTCTCTCTAATAGTATTATTCTAGATAACTATAGAGCTTTCTATGTTAATAATAATAAAAGAAAGCTAGTTCTTAATACTTTTATATACTTATATAATAATAAGGTAATTAAAGTTAGTAATATAAATATACTAATTATTAAGAGGAGTACTTAGGTTATCTAAGGTATATTTAAAGATACCTTAATAAGTAAAAAGAGCACTCTAACCTTAAATAATATTACTATTATTAAAAATATATATATTAATATTATTTTAAAAATACTCCTCTTTAAGATAGATATTTAGTATAATAGCTATAACTACTCTCTATATTTTAATAAGCTAGATAAGTCTATTTATATAAAGTAGCTACTAAATAAGAGTAACTTAATCTTCTTTAAATATAACTCTATCTCTATCTACCTATTTAGTCTAAGTATTTCTATAAATAGTATAGATATTATAGCTCTCTTAAATAAATAGAAGTTAGTATATCTCTTATATTACTATATAGCTAAAAGGTTTAAGAGTATATAACTATAGTATCTCTAAGCTAGTTACTTAGATAAGAGTGCTCTTAAATACCTTATATATAATACTGAGGGAGTGAGGATTAAGACTCTATTATATATTTAATATAAATTCTATACTTAAGTATATACTTAATAAGTTATTTTATATAATATATCTAAGACTAGATCTCTCTATCTCTATTATTATATAGCTTAAAACCT
The DNA here is from genome assembly GCA_036785495.1 of Colletotrichum neosansevieriae. Taxonomy (NCBI): domain Eukaryota; kingdom Fungi; phylum Ascomycota; class Sordariomycetes; order Glomerellales; family Glomerellaceae; genus Colletotrichum; species Colletotrichum neosansevieriae. The sequence goes on along the minus strand of JAVHLV010000222.1, from coordinate 69,787 downwards.
CTTTAACTACTAAAAGCTTAGCAAACTATATACCTAAATACTCCTTATTAAAGATAAGTATAGCAGAAAACTCTTTAAAATCTCCTTAATCTTTAAAAAATATAATAAAGTATTTAAAATACTCTAGATATTTAAACACTAAGTATAAAAATAGTAAGGCCTTACTATCTATAAAATCTACTATAATATTAAGTATATTATTATTAGTATATAAAGCTTTACTTAGTATAAATAATAGGCTGAAGAGCTCAGGATTAAACTTAAGCTTCTATCTATAAATACTAAGAAGTTAGTAAGTAGGAAAAAGCATATTAATTTAGAAATTATCCTAAAAATACTTATAATATTAATAACTACTTACTTACTAAAATACCTTATCCTAGAGACTTAGAGAGTAGTAATCTTTATCTTTAATATTAATCTATATACTATAAATAACTAGTAAAGCTTTATTTAGAAAAAACTTAAGTAGTTCTAAAACTACTTTTAATAATAATAACTAAACTTTATACTTACTATATATTAAGATCTATACTTTTACTAGAGAGGCTTATATATTTATAGCTATAGAGCTTACCTACCTCTAGCCACTGTATAGTAATTTTACCTACTTTATAACAGACCTTCTGACTCCACGCCGCGCCTCCTGATAATATATATAGCCTTTAGTCACGTGATTATAATTGCTAACTACCTATTCTAACTACAGCTGTACTTATATATATCTATCTCACTAGATATCCTTATAATCCTTAACTTTATAGTTTAATAATAATATAGTTTTTAATTACTTAATTACTAACTACTAAACTGTTAACTTATCCTCTTGCCTATTACCTATACTACTAATACTGCCTCTATTACTACTTTATTTACTAGCTATACTATTATTAATAATGCCCTCTCTATTTAGCGCAAGCTATACTTACTAATATTCCCCTATAGAGCTACCTCTGCCTTAGTTTTACAGAGAGCCTGTTTAAAGAAGGGCTAATAGATAGAGTATATAATAACATATTTAACTTCTAAAGCTATATTTACTTATTTCTATATAATATAACTATATATATTAGCGTTCCCTATAGAGATATTAAGGTAAGCTCTCTTAAGGGCTATATTAATAATATACTCTTTATATAGACTAGGTTAGTTAAAAAAAAAGAAGTTTTTATTAATTATATTAATACTAAACTTTATAGTAATCTAGTTTATATTACTAATAATAATAAGTATATCTTATATATACTTAGTATATTAATATACTAAGTATAGTGCTAATATCTTAGAGGATTTATTATAGGTTATAGAATAAAAAAGAGAGATAGGCATAAAGCCCTACTTTAGAGCTTTTTATACTTCTAGCTATAAAAACCTCTTAGGAAGTTAAGGGGTTATCTCTTATATATATAGCACCTTACTAAAAGGTTTACCTTTTAGGCGTTTTTCACCTTACTAAAATGTCGCGATATGGTTCACAGCACTCTTAGCCTTATAAGGCTATAGTAGCTATACGCTATAGCGTGCAATTATATAATTACACACTATAAACTATTTTACTATGCTTTCTATATATACTAATCTATAGCTAAGATAGTTACTTCTTATAACTTACCCTCACTCCTACCTATAGCTTATAATAGTTATAAGCCTAGCTTTATAGCTTATAAATACCTCTCTAACCTCTCTAAGCCTAGAAAAGGGTAAGTAGCTTTTCTCCTATTATCTTTTACCTATTTAAAATAACCTTATAATACTTAAAACCTTTTTAAAGCAGCCTTATAATAATAGCTATACACTCTTTAATAACCTTCTCTCTAAAAGTAAGGCTCTAGGGCTCTACTAACTAGCCTTATTAGTACCTTAATCTATACTTATCTATATAAAGTAAGGGTATTTAGAAGTATCTTAATTCTAATAGTTCTAATATTAGGAAGCCTTCTAATACTTTTAAGAGCACTCTAACTATTTAGGACTTTATAGATAAGTATAATAACTACCTCTAAGCTAAATATAAGGCTAATCTTAGTAAGTATAAAGCAGCCCTTTAGAAGTAAAAGGGGAATCCCTCTTAGATATTTTATAAAACCACTAAGTATAATAACTCTATTAATATTATTAAGAGTAAGAAGTCTAATACTTTCTAATAAACTAGTAGAGTAGGTCTTACTACTTCTAAGCTTATAAAGCTAACCCCACTAACCCCTATTAAGTATAAGAATATCTAAGATAAGTAGAGCAATATACTTAAGTACCTCTCTGCTAATAGTATAAACCTCTTATTATAGATTACCTTATACTATAACTATTAGATACTTATCTATTAGACTATTAATATAGTCTACCTTAAAGTAGCAGGAATAAAGCTTAATAATAAGAATAATAAGTCCTAGATTAATCTTTAAAATATACTCTGTTTTCTTAAATAGTAACTTGCCTGCTTTAATAATAGTATATAGAAATAAGTATACTAAGATTATAAAAATATTCTAAAATATACTAAGTATACTACTTAGCCTACTAAGTAGCATAGAGAATAGCACTATCTCTATAAGCTAGTAGTAAGCTAGAATATTACTAATACTAAGAAAAGCTATAGTAGATATACTTTTCTTAAAGCAGTATACTATAAAATAGCTTCTACTTAGGCCTAAAACTAGCTAGATTTAGTTATCTAAGTAGAAGAGATTAGAATACTCTGCCTCTTACTTAAAAAGCTTAGAATTATTTTTACTACTAAGATCTATAATAAGCTAGCTATTACTAAGAGTCTTAGTAGATTACTTAGAGTATATATTACTCTTATAGGCTGCTCTAACTTAGAGAATCTACCTTAAGCCTTATAGACCACTTTAGATACTTCTTTTTTAGTAGTAATATCTAATAAGATCTCTAGCTACCCCTATAAATAATACTATAAGTAGACTCTATAAAACTATAGCTATATTTAATAGGTATTTATAGGCTTACTAAAAGATAGCCTTAAAGATTATAAGATACTAAAGGATAAAGTATAGTATATATAAGAGATAGTAATATTCCCATAATAGAGCTATATCTATAATAACTTTATATATATAGGGTAGATTATAAAGGAGTCTTAGAAGAGTAGTTAGTATTTATCTAACTATAACTATAGCAGATACTATAGTAGTGGCTAGAGTAGGTATAGTAATAGGAGTAGTACTAGTAATAAAGAGTAACTTTCTAATAATATTTCCTGCTATATTATTAACTGAAGCCTTTTTAAAGATAAAAGCTAAGTAATCTAAGTTTATTCTATAGTATTTATATTTTTTAAGAAACTATATACTCTCTCTAATAGTATTATTCTAGATAACTATAGAGCTCTCTATATTATTAATAATAAGAGAAAGCTAGTTTCTAGTATCTTTATATACTTATATAATAATAAGGTGATTAAAGTTAGTAGTATAAGCATACTAATTATTAAAAGGGGTACTTAGGTTATCTAGGATATATTTAAAGATACCTTAATAGGTAAAAAGAGTGCTCTAACCTTAAATAATATTACTATTATTAAAAATATATATACTAATATTATTTTAGAAGTGCTTCTCTTTAAGATAGATATCTAGTATAATAGCTATGACTACTCTTTGCAGTTTAGTAAGCTAGGTAAGTCTACTTATATAAAGCAGCTACTATATAAGAGTAACCTAGTCTTCTTTAAATATAACTCTATTTCTGCCTGCCTATTTAGTCTAAGTATTTCTATAAGTAATATAGGTATTATAACCCTCTTAAATAACTAGAAGCTAATATACCCCTTATACTACTATATAGCTAAAAGGTCTAATAATATATAACTATAGTATCTCTAAGCTAGTTACCTAGACTAGAGTGCTCTTAAATGCCTTATATATAATACTTAGAGAGTAAGGATTAAGACTTTATTATATATTTAATATAAATTCTGCACTTAAGTATATACTAAGTAAGTTATCTTATATAGTATATCTAAGACTAGATCTCTCTATCCCTACTACTATATAGCTTAAAACCTCTTTAACTACTAAAAGCTTAGTAGACTATATATCTAGATATTTCTTATTAAGAATAAGTATAGCAGAAAACTCTTTAAAATTCCCCTAGTCTTAAAAGAGTATAATAAAGTATTTAAGGTGCTCTAAACGTTTAAATACTAGATATAAAGATAGTAGGGACTTACTATTTATAAGATCTGCTATAATATTAAGTATACTATTATTACTATATAAGGCTTTACTTAGTATAAATAATAGGTAGAGGAGCTTAGAATTAATCTTAAGCTCTTACTAGTAAATACTAAGGAGCTTATAGGTAGCAGAGAGTATACTAGCTTAGAAATTATCCTAAAAGTGCTTATAATACTAACTACTACTTATCTACTAAAGTATTTTATCTTAGAGACTTAGAGAGTAGTAGTCTTTATCTTTAATATTAGCCTATATACTATAAATAACTAGTAAAGCCTTATTTAGATAGAACTTAAGTAGTTTTAAAACTACTTCTAATAGTAATAAGTAGACTTTATACTTACTATATACTAAGACCTATATCTATACTAGGAAGGCTTATATATTTATAGCTGCAAAGCTTACCCCCTTAAAGGGAGTTATAAAAAAGGTATTAGGAGATACTATTATAAGGTTAATCTAAGAGCCTATCTTAGATATCTTATAGGATATATACTAGAAATATATAACCTATATAGGATCTAGGTTTCTATAATTAACTAGGTTATTATTATATATAATATACACTTTAATAAGTTAAAATTCTACTTTCTAGATAATAAGAAGGAGGCTATAGATATCTAAAGTATCTAGATAATTATTAATAAGGTTAAAATATCTATTAAATCCTCTAATATAGTTCTTAAGATCTTAGAGGTGCTTAATAAAGCAAATAGTAACTTTATAATAAATAAATAAACTACTAGCAGGCTTAAGTTCTCTATACTAGCTGCTTCTTATAGTTTAGAAGTGCCTTATACTGCTACTATAATATAACTTAAAAGTATACTAGCTAGAATATAGAGAGAACTGCTTACTTCTAAATAAACTTCTAATTCTAAAAGTATATTAGAATTAAGTTTAGATACTCCTATAATACTAGAGCTCTACTCTAAGATATAATATACTATTACTAAGAGTATAGATTTATATTTATCTATTTTAAATACTTAAGAACTAGCTATTTAAGTATCTATAAAGGAGGAGAGCTTATAGTAATCTGGATAAGACTTCTTCTTAGTAGTTAAAATAGATTTCTAACCTGCTTATTATTAATACTAATAAATTAACTATAGGCCTCTAATATAATAGAGTACTAGAGAGTAGTATCTAAAAGTCTTTATAACTCTTTATTTAGAAAAGAGCTTATTAGATAATTACTAAAATGCTTTCTTTATAACCTTTATATCTAATTAGTATAAAGCTATTATAGAAAGTACTCTTAAATATAAGATTTTATACTTTACTATTATAGTATATCTATAAAATAACTCTAAGATATGCCTAAATACTAAGTAGAAGATAATATACTTTATAAAAGATCTCTTAAAGCCTCTAAGTAACTATTTTAAAGCTAGAAAGCTAAGAAAGCTACTCTAAGATATATTTTAAGAGGCTATAAATAAGGAAATTAATAAGCTTATAGCTAAGAGGATCTAGTATATTATTAACTAGTCTAAGATATACTTAAAGCCTCTTTCTTTAAAGTAGGTATATATCTATAAGTTCTAAGATAACTACCTTAATATCTATAAAGTGTAAATTTATATATAAGAGGATATATAAGATACCTCCTCTCTTAGCTTAACCTATACTACTATACTTATAGCTTAAAGCTTATATATAATAGTAGTAATTATAGCCTAGTTTAACTATAAAATACTCTAATTTAATATTATTAATATATTTCTAAATATAGATATTAACCTAAATAGAGAGCTAGTTACCTGCTACCTTCTAGATAGCTTTAAGTAAGCTAGCAAAGTTATAGAGCTTAATAGAGCTCTATATAGCTTAAAGAATATATCTCTTTTATAATATAAGGAATTCTCTATAGCCTTATATAAGCTTAGGCTCTCTCTATATAATAAGGAGCCCTGCCTTTTTTAAAATAAGCACTATAAGGTTCTGCTTCTATTCTATATTAATAATATCCTTATTTTATTCTATTAAGACTATACTTCTAAAGCTTAGAAGCTTATATAAAAGATTAAGAAACTATATAAACTATATAAACTAGGCTCTATTAAATAGTATCTTAGAATATATATTATATAAAACTAAGTAACTAAAAAGATCTACCTAGTCTATAACTAGTATATTAAGACTATTATAGAGCGCTTTAGCCTCTATAATAGTATTACTCTAAGTACTTTTATATTAGTTACTAAGCTTATAAAGAACCCTAGTAAGGCTACTACTATAAAAGTTAAGAACTACTAATTGCTTATTAGAAGTATTCTATATATGGTAATAATAATATATCTTAAAGTAGCTTTTGCTATAGTATAACTCTCCTGCTTCCTTATAAATCTAAGTATATAGTACTTTATTATAGTAAGGCAGTATATATAGTATCTCTATTTAACTTACTACTTTATAATCTGCTATAGTAGCTTAGAGAGTAATAAAGAGACTTTCTTATTACTAATTACTAGTAACACCTTATTTACTAATAATAAAGAAATATATAGGTTATTATAAGGCTATATAATAATGCTTTTTAGAGGTGTAATTTAGTGGAAAGCAGCCTATTAAGTAATAGTTATAATATTAATAACTAAAGCAGAGCTTCTAAGCTTTAAGTATACTATTAAAGAGATAATAGCTCTTTAAAGGCTATACTATAACCTTACTTTAAAGCTTAGAGATATTTAAAAAGTCTATTATAATAATTAGCAGACTATTTAACTAGTAATTAGAGAGAGAGAGTATATTTTAACCTATCTATAATATATTAATATTTAGAATATATAGCTATACTAAGAGTATATAAAGAGCACTTTTAAAGTACTCTATATATCTATAAATAAGATACTAGTAGATAGGCTTATAAAAAGCCTCTTTTAAGCTAAGTTTAAATATTTCTAAGTGCTACTAAACCTAGTAGATACTTACTATATTATTATAATAAAGGGAAAGTAAGTTTAAAAGTATAGAATAAAGCTCTATTAGGCTTAAAGGCTAGCAGATATTATCTATAAAGCTATAGCCCCCCTATATATAATAGCTAGGTAAAAAAGCAATTCTTATAGATATACTAGCTCTAGGTATACTAGTTTTATACCTCTCTAAATATTAATAAGTAAAGGGTATTAATACCTAAAAGTATATATTTAATAATAGAAGCACTTCTTAGTATAGATAGCTATAATAAAGTAGTTAATAAAGCTATTAGCTATACTAGTAAGTAGCTTATAGAGAGCTAAAAGGCTTACTAAGTAAGTATATATATTAGTAATAGTATTACTAAGAAAAGTAGTAGCTATAGAGATCTACTAAGAAGAGCTAGCTAAAACTAGCTCTCTTATAGTAGCCTTTAGGTATATAATAACCTAGAGCTCCTCCTCCTCCTCCTGCTCCTCCTCCTTCTCCTTCTTCTTCTCCTTCTTCTTCTCCTTCTTCTCTTTAAGGGCAGCTTAGAGAACCTAGTACTAATAGGTAAGAGCCTAGATAGATAAGTTAGCACTATACTAAATTATCTTATATATACCTATATATAAGTATAGAATACTTATAACTTAGTTATTACTATTATAAGCCTTATAGTGGCCTCTAGCCACTATATAGTAATTTTACCTACTTTGTAACAAACCTTCTAACTCTGCGCCGCGCCTCCTGACAATACACACAGCCTTCGGTCATATAATCCTATCCTAACTATAGCTACACTTGCATATACCTATCTATAGCCTTATAATCCTTAACTTTGCAGTTTAATAATAATATCTGTTAACTTATCCTCTCACCTATTACCCGCGCTGCTAATACTGTCTCTATTACTGCTTTATCTGCTAGCTTTACTATTATCAGCAATACTCTCTCTGTTTAGTGCAAGCTGTACTCACTAATATTCCCCTAAAGGGCTGCCTCTGCCTTAGTATTATAGATAGTCTATTCAAAAAAGGGCTACTCTATAGAGTGCCTAATAACCTATCTAACCTCTGCTACTAAGTCTGCTTACTTATATAGAATAAGTTAGTATATCTATAAGTCTCTTATAGGGGTGTTAATAAGAGCTCTCTAAAGGGCTATACTAATAATATGCTCTTAGTGTTATATAGGCTGCTTAATAAAACAGAGAGCCTTATTAATAGTATTAATGCTAAACTGTTATATAATATTTTGCGCATTATTAATATTAATAGGTATGCCTTATATATAGCTAGTATATTAATATGCCAGGTTTAATACTAATATCTTAGAGGACTTATTATAGGTTATAGATATACCTAGTACTTCTTATAGATAAGGATAAGGAAGAGAGATAGGCATAAAGCCCTGCTTATAGAGCTTTTTATGCTTCTAGCTGTGAGAACCTCTTAGAAGGTTAAGGAGTTATCTCTTATATACACCTTGCTAGAAGGTTTACCTTTTAGGCATTTTTCACCTTACTAGAAGGTTTAGCAAAGGCAATCCCAAGCTATAAGAGCCTTAGTGGCCTACTTAGCCCTAATATAATTAGCCCTATTATATATAGTATAGCGTTACCTATACTATTACTATTCCGCCAGTCTATTTAGCTAGAGCATATATCTAACTTTATATAGTAATATTTAGAGAGTTTGCTTACTAGTAGGAATATATAGGGTTTCTGTATTATTATCCTTAACTAGTAGAGGGTATAGATTAAAGTGCCTCTATAGTGTTTCCTAAATTATACCTATAAACTGGGTAAATTTATTATAGTCTTTTTTGCAGGGGGGCTACGTTATAACTATAAACTTAATAAGCCTTATAGTAGTGCTTATAGGGTATAATAGTAATAGTAAGGAGGAGTTAGTAGCTATAGCTAGCTAAGTAGTAGTAATAGCACTTATTAGTATTATAGAAGCAGTAACTAGAGCTCTTATCTATAAGCAGTAAGTATATATAGCTATAGTATAGATACTCTATTAGCTTACTAGCTCCCTCTAGAATAGTAGAGGAAGTATAGGGCTTCTTAGTAAAGCTTAGAGTCTTCTTACTAGTAGCAGGGTTAGTCTTCTTCTTTAGTATACTATAATATATACTAGCTATAATCTTTGCCTTCTTAGACTTATACTTAGGCTTCTCTAGACTATTATTAGTATCTCTAAACTATAGAAAGTAATATTATAAATATACTAATAAGCTTCTCCTTATTCTTATTCTCTTCTTTCTTAATAGAGGGGGTATACTTATACTTACTTATAGGCTTCTTCTTAGAGGCTTTAGCTTCCTCTATTAGAAAGATATTATTAGCTTCTATAATATTAAAAGGCTTTACTAGATAGTGAAACAGGCTGAGAACCTCGAGACAAAAACAACAAAACCACACACTCCCACACACTCATACAGGAATATTATGATATTGCAGCTTCATATCTAGAGGCCCCAGAACAAAGGAAAGGATCTCTCTGAGCATAATAACCTCATTGCAGATGCAATCTGTTGAGCAAAAGTGATAAAAGCTTCTGGATAATAAGATAAACTGTGATAATGCTAACTAATAATACTTCTCTGTCCTCCTCTCTGCCCTTAATGAGGCGAAAAGTCCTGCTATACTGTGCTGACTAATGCACCTGTCTGGGCACCCTCTAAACTGGGCTGTCTGCACTGCCCTGTCTCAATAGTAATAGTTATTAGAGAGGCTATAGGATAGCAAAATAAAAGACTTATACTTATTACCCTTATTATTCTTAGCCTCTTTCTGCTTAGTAAGAGCAGCTAGCTACTTCTACTCTACCTTCTTCTTAGTCTTATAGATTATCTTAGCCTTAGTAATATAGTTAGTAACTAGTACTACAAATTATTTACACTTAGAGGCTATTTTTAATAATAGTATTAATAGGTATAGATAGTTCTATATAAAGATAAGCATTAATAATAGTTAATAATATATATAATAATTTTTATATATATATAAAGGGTTAACTTATAATTATTATAGTGTTCTAAGTAGAAGAAGAAGGAAAAATTAAGGCAGAGAGCAGTATAAGTAATAACTATGCCTGCCTAGCTACCTTTACAGGCAGTTAAGCACTACTAATAGGATTCTGCTACTTATCTAGATTATATTACTATTACTTAAGTTATATATTACTTATTTATACTTTTTAAAGCACTTATAAGAGATATTTTTATTTATTTTACACCTTTAAGGCTATTTATAACACTGCTTTATCTCTTTTATATATATTTAAAAATAGTTATAGCTATATATAATAGCAGATCACTATATTAGCAATATTTGCTGTGCAGCTAGGGAGTGTGTTATAATATAGTTTATAGCACTCTCAGCCTTATAAGGCTATAGTAGCTATATACTATAGCGTGCAATTATATAATTACACACTGCAGACTATTTTACTACGCTTTCCGCGCACACTAATTTATAGCTAAGATAGTTACTCCTTATAACTCGCCCTCACCCCTATCTATAGCTTGTAATATAAAAGGTTTAGTAAAGGTAATTCTAAGCTATAAGAGCCTTAGTAGCCTATTTAGCTCTAATATAATTAGCTCTATTATATATAGTATAGCGTTATCTATACTATTACTATTCTGCTAGTCTATTTAACTAGAGTATATATCTAACTTTATATAAGGGTTTGCTTACTAAAAGAAATATATAGAGTTTCTATATTATTATTCTTAATTAGTAGAGAGTATAGATTAAAGTGCCTCTATAGTGTTTCCCAAATTGTATCTATAAACTAAGTGAATTTATTATAGTCTTTTTTATAGGGGGGCTGTGTTATAACTATAAACTTAATATAGATAATATATTAGCTATTACTATAAATTAAGAAACTATAGATTATATCTATAGTAATACTTCTAAGTATATAAAGATCAAAAAACTAAGGATTCTTACTATATTTCCCAGTAATAAGATTATAATAGATAGGAGAAATAAAGCCTTATATATATACTAAATATAATATACTTATAAAATATTATATAAATATAATATACTTATAAAATATTATATAAATATAATAAAATAAACTTATATCCTGTACTTATACCTTATATAAATACTGAATATTTAGTATTAAATAAGGAATAAGCTATAGAAGAGAATATTAATTCCTATTAATAAGAAATAGGATCTCTAATATATTTAGCCTTAAAAACAAGGCCTGATATAACTTATCTAGTTAATAGATATACTAGATATATAACTAATCCTTCTAAGGATTATATAATAGCACTAAACTATATTTGGGTATATTTAAATATATTCCCTAATATTGGTTTATACTATAACTATAATATTAAAATTAATTATAATATTATTAGATTTTCAGACTCTAATTAGACTGGAGATATAGAAGATAGAAAGTCTACTTTAGACTATATCTTCTGTTTTAGCTTATATAATATTATAAGCTGGAATACTATAAAATAAAAAATAGTTGCTCTAAGTAGCTGTAAAGCTGAATATATAGCTTTATTAGAAGCAGTAAAAGAGGCTATTTATTTATATAATAGCTATAACTTTATACTTAAAGAAGCTTCTATAGACTATAATCTTAAAAAGCCTAAGATTCTTATAGATAATTAAGTAGCTTAAAAGCTAGCAGAAAATCCAGAATTTCATAAAGAGGCTAAGTATATTAATATTAAATATTATTTTAGCAGAAATGCTACTTAGAATGATTTAGTAAAATTATTCTATATTAAATCTAAAGATAACGTAGTAGATATTCTAACAAGCTTATTAGTAAAAATATCCTGGAACTAGTTAAGACTAGGCTAAATATTATACCTAAGGGTTTTTTACCTACTAATAGTAAAACTAATATATATAAATCAGTGGCAAAATTAAACTACTAGTTATATAAAGTTTTCCCTTACTATAGAATTTTTTTTGTTTTTTTTACTACTAAGGTTTTATTTTTTTCTTTAAAAATATATTTTCTATTATTATAAGGTATTATATATATCTATCTAGATATATATATATATATATATACCTTAAGGGGGTATATAAGAGATATATTATTTCTATTCCTATAAAAGGAACTAATATATTATTATTACTATACTTTTAGAGTGCTATAACTCTATGAATATAAGGAGTATAAGAATGTGGATAATATATTTAGAATCCTTACTAAAAATAGCATATTTTGGTATATATCATATTATGTATATTACGTAATCATAAGATATACTTTATAAGGAATAATAGGATTTAAGAATAAGGTTAAACTTTAGCTTTAAGTTAAACCTTATAGCTTTAAGTTAAACCTTATAGCTTATTATTACTATATAGAGTAATATACACCTAATAAGGTTAAACTCTAAGCCCAAAGGCTGCGTAAGCACTTATAAAGCCTCAGGAACCAAATTATCTATATATACCTACCTTTTCCCCCGCCTTTCTAGGCTTTAGATATATATATAGTTATTAATATCAATATCAATTTATATCTATATTTCTCTCTCTTTTTAAATATCATGCAACAAACTCGAAAAGTTACACTTATACACTATTTATTGCCTGAAATCTATTTATACTACTTTAGAAACTTTTCTACTTATCTTTTAACCTATATAGCTATTCTTATAGAGCTTACTAAATAACTATTAAAACACTTTCTTTATAACCTTTATACCTAATTAGTATAAAGCTATTAATAAAAAGCACTCTTATATATAAAACTCTATACTCTATTATTTTAGTATATCTATAAAATAACTCTAAGATATATATAAATACTAAGTAGAAAATAGTATACTTTATAGAAAACCTCTTAAAGCCTCTAAGTAACTACTTTAAAGCTAGAAAGCTAAGAGAGCTACTTAAAGATATATTTTAAGAAGCTATAAATAAGGAAATTAATAAGCTTATAGCTAAGAAAACTTAATATATTATTAACTAGTCTAAGGTATACTTAAAGCCTCTTTTCTTAAAGTAGGTATATATCTATAAGTTCTAAGGTAACTACTTTAATATCTATAAAGCATAAATCTATATATAAAAAGATATATAAAATATCTCCTCTCTTAGCTTAATCTATATTACTATATTTATAGCCTAAAGTTTATATATAATAATACTAATTATAGCTTAGTTTAACTATAAACTACTCTAATTTAATATTATTAATATATTCTTAAATATAGATATTAACCTAAATAGAGAGCTAGTTACTTACTATTTCCTAAATAGCTTTAAGTAAGTTAGTAAGGTTATAGAGCTTAATAAAGCTCTATTGAGTTTGTAGTTACGACGCAGCCCCCCGCAAAAAAGACTACGACAAATTCACCCAGTTTATGGGCATAATTCGGGAAACACTATAGAGGCACTTTGACCTATACCCTCTACTAGTTAAGGATAACAATGCAGGAACCCGATACGTTCCTGCTTAATAAAGCTCTATATAATCTAAAGGATATATCTCTTCTATAGTATAAGGAATTCTATATAGCTTTATATAAACTTAAGCTCTCTCTATATAATAAAAAGCCCTACCTTTTTTAAGATAGGCACTATAAGATTTTAATTCTATTTTATATTAATAATATCCTTATTTTATTTTATTAAGATTATACTTCTAAAGCTTAAGAGCTTATATAAGAGATTAAGTAACTATATAAATAGTATAAACTAAGCTTTATTAAATAGTATCTTAGTCTATATATTATATAAAACTAAGTAGCTAAAAAGATTTACTTAGTCTATAACTAATATATTAAAACTATTAGGAAATACTTTAACCTTTTATAATAATATCTATCTAAGTACTTCTATATTAATTATTAAGCTTATAAAAAACCTTAATAAAGCTATAAATACCTAAGTTAAGGAGTACTAATTACTTATTAAAAGTATTCTATATATAGTAATAATAATATAACTTAATATAGCCTTTACTATAGTATAACTCTTCTACTTTTTTATAAATCTAAGTATATAGTACTTTACTATTAAGTTTATAGTTATAATATAGCTCTCCATAAAAAAGACTATAATAAATTCACCTAGTTTATAGGCATAATTTGGGAAACACTATAGAGGCACTTTGATCTATGCCCTCTACTAGTTAAGAATAATAATATAGAAACCTAATATATTCCTGCTAGCAAGCAAACCCTAAAGTTAGACGCATGCTCTAGCTAAATAGACTAGCAGAACAGTAATAGCGCAGGTAACGCTGCGCTATATATAACGGGGCTGATCGCATTAGAGCTAAGTAGGCCACTAAGGCTCCTGTGGCCTGGGAAAAAAGTACTTTACTATAATAAGGTAGTATATTTAGTATCTCTATATAACTTACTACTTTATAATCTACTTTAGTAGCTTAGAGAGTAATAAAGAGATTTCCTTATTACTAATTTCTAATAATACCTTATTTATTAATAATAAAGAGATTTATAAGTTATTATAAAGCTATATAATAATACTCTTTAAAGATATAATTTAGTAAAATATAGCCTATTAAGTAATAGTTATAATATTAATAACTAAAGTAAAGCTTCTAAGCCTTAAATATATTACTAAAGAGATAATAACTCTTTAAAGGCTATACTATAACCTTACTTTAGAGCTTAAAGATATTTAGAAAGTCTATTATAATAATTAGTAAACTATTTAATTAGTAATTAGAGAGGGAAAGTATATATTAACCTACCTATAGTATATTAATATTTAGAATATATAGCTATATTAAGAATATATAAAGAGTACTTTTAAAGTACTCTATATATCTATAGATAAGATATTAATAAACAGGCTTATAAAAAGCTTCTCTTAAGCTAAGTTTAAATATTCCTAAGTATTACTAAATTTAGTAAATACTTACTATATTATTATAATAAAAGAGAAATAGGTTTAAGAATATAAAATAAAGCTTTATTAAGGTCTAAAGGCTAGTAGATATTATTTATAGAGCTATAACCCCTCTATATATAATAGCTAGATAAAAAAGCAATTTTTATAAATATACTAGCTTTAGATATACTAGCTCTATATCTTCTTAAATACTAAAAGTAAAAGGTATTAATACCTAAAGATATATATTTAATAATAAAACTACTTCTCTATATAGATAGCTATAATAAGGTAGTTAATAAAGCTATTAACTATATTAATAAGTAGCTTATAGAGAGCTAAAAGGCTTACTAAGTAAGTATATATATTAATAATAATACTACTAAAAAGAGTAGTAGCTATAAAGACCTACTAAAAAGAGTTAGTTAAAGCTAGCTCTTCTATAGTAGCCTCTAGGTATATAATAACCTAGAGCTTCTCCTCCTCCTCCTCCTCCTCCTCCTTATCCTCCTCCTTCTCCTTCTCCTCTCTCTCCTTCTTCTTAAGGGTAGCCTAGAGAATCTAGTAGTAAAAAGAAAGGCTCTAGATAGATAAGTTAGCACTATGTGAAGTTATTATATATATATCTATATATATATATATAAAATATTTATAATTTAGTTATTATTATTATAAGCTTTATAGTAGTATTTATAGAAAGTAATAGTAGTAGCAGAAAGAGGTTTATAGCTATAGCTAGCTAGATAGCAGCAGTAATACTTATTAATACTATAGAAGCAGTAACTAAAGCTCTTATCTATAAATAGTAAGTAAGTATAGCTATAGCATAGATATTCTATAAGCTTACTAGCTCCCTCTAGAATAATAGAGAAAATATAAAGCTTTTTAGTAAAGCCTAGAGTTTTCTTATTAATAGTAAGAGTAGTCTTTTTCTTTAGTATATTATAGTATAGACTAGCTATAATCTTAGCTCTCTTAGGCTTAGCCTTCTCTAGACTATTATTAATATCTCTAGAGTATATAAAAGTAATATTATAAATATATTAATAAGCTACTCCTTATCCTTATTCTTATTATTATCCTCTTTCTTCTTAATAGAGAGAGTATACTTATACTTATATATTAGCTTCTTCTTAGAAGCCTTAGCCTTCTCTATTAAAAGGATATTATTAGCTTTTATAGTATTAAAAAACCCTAGTAAATAGCAATAAGCTTACCTTAAGCTGAGTCCTTCTCTATTTTACAGAAAATAGCCTTAACTATTAGATATTAAAGTTACTAAACAGGCTATAAAATAGTAAAATAAAAAATTTATACTTATTAATCTTATTATCCTTAGCCTCCTCCTACTTAGTAAGAGTAGCTAGCTACTTCTGCTCTATCTTCTTCCTAGCTTTATAGATTACCTTAGCCTTAGTAATATAGTTAGTACCTAGTACTATAGATTATTTATACTTAGGAGCTATTTTTAATAATAGTATTAATAGATATAAATAGTACTATATAAAGGTAAGTATTTATAATAGTTAGTAATATATATAATAATTTTGTATATATATAAAAGATTAACTTATAATTATTATAGTATTCTAAGTAGAAGAAGGAGGAAGAATTAAGGCAGAGGGTAGTATAAATAATAACTATACTACTTAGCTATCTTTATAGATAGTTAAGCACTATTAATAGAATTCTGCTGCTTACCTAAGTTATATTACTATTACTTAAGTTATATATTACTTATTTATACTCTTTAAAAGATTTATAAGAAATATTTTTATTTATTTTATACCTTTAAGGCTATTTATAACACTACTTTATCTCTTTTATATATATTTAAAAATAGTTATAGCTATATATAAGGCTAGATTACTATATTAGTAATATTTACTATATAGCTAGGGGGTATATTATAATATAGTTTATAATACTCTTAGCTTTATGAAGCTGTAGTAGCTATATACTATAGTGCGTGATTATATAATTGCACACTATAGACTATTTCACTACACTTTCTGTATGCACTAATCTATAGCTAAGACAGTTGCTCTTTATAACTTACCCTCACCCCTACCTATAGCTTATAACACTATTAAAAAAACTTTTATTAATACTTTTATAGGAAACCTCTAGATATATAATTATATTATATATAGATAAGTAGATTTAGTAATAAAAGTTAGATAAGTTTTTAAGTATTTTATAGAGTAGCTCTTCTTTAAATAGAGTCTCTATAATATTTAAGTAAAAATAGCTATTTAGAAATTAATAAATATAGTTTATATTAAATAAAGAGAGTGTTATTAATAATAATATAGCTCTTAGTAAATAGTAAAGTAGTAAGAAATATAATATTAATAGTATAAATATTAAGTAAGAAGATAAATTAATAGTTTAGTAGTTTATAATTATTAAGTAATTAAAAACTATATTATTATTAAATTATACACTTAAAGATTATAAAGCTATTAATAAATATATATAAATATGGAATTAAAAATATAAATAATAATATAAAATTTAATTAGAAGTAATTATAAGCTTATAATTTATTTATATTCTATATATTATTAAAAACTATTTAGTATCTTTATAATTCTATATCTAAAAGTAATATTCTCACTATATTATATATCTGTATAGAGTGCTCTTTATTAAGTTTGAGTTTATAGTTATAACGCAGCCCCTTATAAAAAAGACGATAATAAATTCACCTAGTTTATAGGTATAATTTGGGAAACACTATAGAGGCACTTTAACCTATACTCTCTACTAGTTAAGGATAATAATATAGAAACCTAATATATTCCTACTAGCAAGCAAACCCTCTAAATATTACTATATAAAGTTAGATATATACTCTAGCTAAATAGACTAGTGGAATAATAATGATATAGGCAACGCTATGCTATATATAATAGAGCTGATTATATTAGGGCTAAGTAGGCTACTAAGGCTCTTATAGTAAAAACACCTAAAAGGTAAACCTTTTAGTAAGGTGCTATAAATACTATTATATAAGAGATAACTTCTTAACCTCCTAATAGGTTCTTATAGCTAGAAGTATAAAAAGCTCTATAAGTAGGACTTTATACCTATTTCTCTTTCTTATCCTTATTAACTTATAATAAATTCTCTAAGATATTAACACTATACCTAGTATATTAATATACTAGATATATATAAGGTATACTTATTATTACTAGTAATATAAACTAGATCACTATAGAGTTTAGTATTAATATAATTAATAAAAACTCCTCCTTCTTTAACTAACCTAGTTTATATAAAGAGTATATTATTAATATAGCTTTTAGAAAAGCTTACCTTAATATCTCTATAGGGAATATTAATATATATAGTTATATTATATAGAAATAAGTAAATATAGCTTTAGAAGTTAAATAGGTTATTATATACTCTATCTATTAACTCTTCTTTAAATAGGCCTTCTATAATACTAAGATAGAGGTAGCTCTATAGAGCTTATTAGTGAGTATAGCTTATACTAAACAGAGAGAGTATTGCTAATAATAGCATAGCTGCAAAGGCGTCAGTTAGCCTGATTAAATAAGAGGACTGCTAGTAGATAAAGCAGTAATAGAGGTGGTATTAATAGCATAGGTAATAGGTGAGAGGATAAGTTAATAGTTTAGTAGTTAGTAATTAAGTAATTAAAAACTATATTATTATTAAACTGTGAAGTTAAGGATTATAAGGCTATAGATAAGCATATATAAGTGCAGCTATAGTTAGGATAGTTACGATCACGTGACCGAAGGCTGTGTGTATTATCAGGAGGCGTGGCGCGGAGTTAGAAGGTCTGTTGCAAAGCAGGTAAAATCACTGTGCAGTGGCCAGAGGCCATAGGGTGCTCTTTATTAGTTATATAGAACAGCTCGTAATGTTTTTTTATATAGTTAGGCACCTGAACAACTATACATAATATGGAAATAGTAGCAATCTTAGGTAAACTTGCCGAGTGCCTCATTGAGCCTGTCCTGCCCCAAGTTATAACATACACATCTCGCGGTCTATTCCAAGCAAAGTCTTCCTCCGCCACTAATTTTCTCACACACGACACAAGGAAATCATGAGCTACCCTTTATCCGCTCAGCCTCCAGCTCCCTCTCAGCCTGCTGGTAGTACTTGGCCGTGTCGACACCGTGCTGGTTGTGGTTGACAAAGTTGAACCAAGGGATCACGCCCATGAAAAGAGCTGAGTATCTCGATTGCCGCGCAGCCACACCCTGCATATGAGGGGTCAACCTGCTCTCTCCGTAGAGGGGCTCGCCGGCCTTAACCTTGGAGACCATCTCGTTCATGTCCATCTCAACCTCTCTCGCGTTCTCGGTGGCGCCGTAAAATCGCACTACATCGTCCTAGTTAGCGCTCATCGTCAAAGTCCAGCATGCGGTGCCAGTCGCATTGGGCACATCGCTCACAGCTAGAGCGCTGGTAGAAGTATAGAAATCCACCAGCGAGACCGATTGCTCCGGCAAGACGCATTGCCTGGGCAAATCCCCCCTTGCCGACGTGGGAGGGCGCGAACTTTTCGAGGGCGAGGAGTGCACCGGGGCCGAACGCGGCAGCTACGGCTCCGTGGGCATAGTCGGAGGGTCTGGCGTAGCCGACGACTCTTTTAAAGTGACTGTGGGTATTGGAAGGTCAGCGATTTGCGCAATTGGGACGATGTGGCGCCCGGCAATCAGAGTTGGACGTACGGATCGTTGTCGATGAGCTATACGAAGGATGATTAGCCTAAGTCGGCGTTGCATGGAAGAGACTGCGGATGAACTACGAACCGGGTAGTCACTCTTGACGACCTTGGTCGGAGTGTATGTTTGTGCCTGTGCGGTTGCCATTGTAACGGACGGCAATTCGAGACCCAATTGCGTCAATGATGGCTGGGGAGCTCTCAGCATTCGCCGGTCGGGATGGTGGTTGTTGAATTGGATATGGGGTGGCTGATGAGAACCGACGATCCACGAGATGTGCCTGAGGCAGCACAGCCCTGGAGCTGCACGGTGTCTGTGGCTGGCCTGTTCAATCCCAGGTTGTGGCTCAATATCAGGTGGGGCGAGCTGTCGCGCCCCAAACGCGTCTTAATTGAGAAGGCGCCTAGGTCCATCGGGTCGCGTCGAGGCCAACAGAGGGCAAACTGGAAATGGTCAAGTCTTCAGAACCTGGCAACCAAGATACCGACGCGACAATCAAGATGGCTCCGAGAACGATTCCTGAGTACGATGATCTCGACAACTATGGCCTAGACGATATCGACGACCCTTTTGGCACCCCGCCGCTCGAAGGACAGGAAGCAAATGAGGCCACCGCAAAGAAGAGGAAACAGGGCGAAGTACTGGGTCTAGACGAGGAGATTGAGGTTGCGAAACGAGTACGAGTCCCACGAGTGAAACTGGACGAGACGAGGTTGATGCTACAAAACTTAGCTTGATGTTCTATGCTGACTGTGATTCAGGTTGCTCTCAGAGAATGGTATCCCAAAGCTTCGGCAACGGGCTGGGGACCTCAAGTTTAAGGGAAAGGGGCATGAGGTGCGCATTAACGGCGGGCATAGGCTCTGATGAAATCATTGCAAATCATTGCTGACCCAGTTCTATTAGTTTTCTGACGCCGCTCGTCTGCTATCCTTCTACCAGCTATGGCTCGACGACTTGTTCCCGAAAGCGAAATTCCTTGATGCGCTGGCCATGGTGGAAAGGACAGGACACAAGAAGATTATTGCCCATAAACGAATAGAATGGATCAATGAGGGCAAACCAAAGCCCTGGGAAGCAGATGATATCCTCGAGGAGAACGCCGACCCACGGGCCCCGAAATCGGATCAGACGACGGCATCGCTCACAGCTACAGAAGCGGTGACTGCTAAGGACGCACCGCGGTTGACCACGGAGCAGCGCCTAACGACACCCGAGGGAGATATACCAGACGAAGCTGATATCTACGGAGCGACGCCACTAGCACAGGTCAGAAGCCTGGGACCTGTCGACGAGGAAGACGACCTCGACGCTCTGATGGCAGAGTCGGAAGCGGCAACGCAAAAACAACCACGACCACAAGCGCACCAAGAAATTAAAACCCTAGCTGGAGACCAGTTTGCGTATGAAGAAGCGGCCATGGCTGAGATGGACGGTTTGTGGTGACGAACGCTGCATCCAACGACTTGTAATGCAAGACGCCATGTACTATAGGGAGGCAAGGCGTTGAGGACGAAAATTGAGTATTAAGGGGCATCAGCTCGCAATTTCGAAACAAAACCAGGCGAATAACGTGAACTGCTAAACTCATACGACAATAGCTTGATGACGGGAGGGGGTTACTGTCTGACAAGTAGCAAACGGGTTGGATTAATCTTCTACTGAGTGAATTCAAAATAGTTATTGTGTGACATGCTGAGCGTGATCTGATGTAAGAAACCTTATATTATGGACGGATTGGATGTCACGGTGCATGGAACGGAAGTGTAAGAGAACCTTTGGGGCTTGGGAACTGTCCCGCCAGGGTGCCGGTCTCCTTTTCTTACATGCTGTGTGCCCTGCAAAGGATTATTTCTTGTAAAATATCGAGAGCGACATGCTCGTGACCAGCATCCCTCAACGACGAGGTGGCAGTAAAAGTTTGTCATGGCATCAAGTTCATTGGTCGTCGTACGACTATTGCTAACCAAATATTGTTACAGATCCAGGCTGTGCCTCCTTTTTCAGTAGCCACCACCCTAACGCCATGAATTCCGTCTCCCGCATACCCAATTAAGCCAACCGAAAACGTTTCCCTAATTCATTCGCATCCGCTTCGCCTCGCTTCCTTTTGGAAGCTACTGCCAACACATAGTTATTGGCTGGTGATGAGGTGATGTGTACCGGGTTGGGGGCTTGGTTGTATAATGGTGTACCCTTATGGATCATCTTCCGCTCTTCGACTTTCAGGGCCCATAGTAACGCCAGGAGAACCTCTCTCGACGGTAACGGTGCGTCATTCAGCCACGTTCGCGGTGTTCGACTGCTGTCGCGCCCCTCAGGAGCTTCAGTCGACGAACCCTCAGCCCGGTCATCGCATCTCTCAGACACCAACCGCAATGCCTCCATCGTCGCATCCATGAGCGGACGCGCCAGAGTGGGGCTGCAGGTTAGGATTCTCTGAAGAGACTTGAGTCTCAGAGTGGTAGTCGCGGCCGAAGTCCGAGTCCGCTGCGACGGCTGAGCCGTTGATCGCGTTTGTGTCTGCGTTGACGCCGCCGTTGACCTCGTCGTGGAGGAATTCGGTGATGTCGAACGGGTCCTGGAGGAAGGTGGCAGAGTCACCAGGCAGATAATCGTGTTCATAATCGAGGGAGTTGGGCGAAGAGAGAAGCCCGCTTTCAAGGACATAGCGATCTGCGTCAAGGGCCGCCGACAGACTGAAAGAATCACTGATGAGGTGATTGACAGCATCTGAAGCTGCAGAAAGAAGGCCAAGGTCGGATGCAGAGGGGTTCGAGAGGCCAGCCATGACTGAGGCAGATCCTCCGACTGATGACACTGCAGGTCGAACAACATCGCTGCAGGATGTTGTGTCAGGTCGGAAGATGAGTGCCCAGCGGTCTCGACCTCCTCATTTTCCTCAACAGCCGCCTCGTCAGTCTCGGCAATGGGCGAAAGCTCAGGGGAGAGCGATGCAGGATTAACAGTGGCGTTTGTCTGAGATGAAGTCATCAGGTCGTCAACAAGGGACTTGGTGTCGTCCATGGAGGGACGGGGACCGTCTTGAGAGCCAAACAGCTCTGGAGATAGGGTCACAGAATTGGAGTGAAGAGGGTCGAACGGCGATGAGGAGCGGGTCAACATGCCGGAGTCGCGACGAAACTTGTTCAGCTCCTCCACCAAAATCTGATTCGCTTTGGTGACGTTAGATAGAGCGGCCTCAAGTTCCTTGTTGCGTCTCTCTAGGGCCTCAACCTCCAAACGCTTGCGCTCCCGAGAAGACTGTGCTGCGCGACGGTTGCGTAGGACACGTTCAACACGACGCTGCTCCTTCTCGTCTTCGGTCTTGGCTCTTTTCCTGATGAACATGTTAGAAGTGTGTTGTTGGGTACAGCCAGTAACGCCCTCGGGTGGCTTACCTTGGTGGCAGGTTTGTCTTCGGCTCCGGGAGAACTTGGCCCCACGATTTCCTCTTCTTCGCCGGCTTCTTGTCTGATGATGGAGTTTCTGGGCCGGGAGTGGAGGCGGCACCGTCCTCGGCGAACGGTGGAGGCGTCAACATATCTGACGGATTGACGGTAGTGCTGTCGGTAGCTGATGGAGCGGCGTCACCGAAGAGGGAGGAATATATTGTGCCGGGAGTCGAGACGAACGACTCTGCGGGCGAGTCTTCAAACTTGATCATTGGTGATGTCTGGTCCCAAGAAGCCATTGTGATGTGTTTGAAGTTCGTGTGATGCACGATGACTGAGGATAGACTTAGGAGTACTTCGATGCCGTAACTGCCAAATCCTGGTGTGGAGATGGAGAGAAGTGGAAATGTGCGTTGCGTTTCGGGGTAGATGGCTGTCGAGGGAGTTGAGTTGGTTGTATCGAGGTGCCGTCCTAATGCCTCATACAGAAATATAGCTAAAGGCTGCCTGCTAGGAAGATAGCATGATAGCAGCAATGACGACTCGGTGAGTGAGTCAGGCGGGTCTGGTTGAGTCACCGAGAGGAAAGCACCGGGCCCGAGTGGAGAGCAGCTTTCAGCGAGGACAGAGTGTTATTTTGGCGGTGGTGGCTTTTCAGTATAGTTGAAGCTGATGATCATAGACACTGGGTGGGAGAGCAGGCGATGTGGCCTCTTTTGTAAGTTGAGGCCACGCTGGCCGTACAAAGGGGGGCGCACAGGGAGCCAAGGGACCGGTAGGCCAGAGTGCCTCAGGCAATTCGCCCCAAGCCCCAAGCCCACAAGACCCCAAGGGCGGAGGTACGTTGATTAGCTGGTAAGTACCTACGTACCTGAGTTGTGGCCTCTGTGGAACAGGGGCGAAGCAAGGGTGCCGCCTAACAGGAGCCGATCACGCAAAGTCTCAGGAGGAAGGTACCGTCCATTAAAGTCAGTCAGTGGTCAGTGTGAGTGGGCGAAACCTGAAGAGGGAGGTGGCCACAGGGCCACCTTTGTGGTTATATGCAGAGGCTGATTGGTGGAGCTGGTCAACGACAGCAACAGAAGGAGCAAGAGCGTGCATCGACCCAAGGGTTTCATTGGTTAGGGTGCCTTCCCATCTTCCAAAGTTCCAACAATCTTCGGAAAGGAGGCACGTACCCGTTCTGCGTTGAGGACTCTTCAAATTGCCAATGGCCCCCGTCAATCTAAACAGGAAACACGGGAGCCACGGAGCGGAAACACCATTATTGGTGCACCGTGCAAAACGGAGGCCACTTCTCTCCAGGGAACTTCCCCCTTTTCATTCTTCCTTACCGGACGCAAGGTGAACTAACCCCCCTCGTGCCCCTCTGGAGTCTGAATAGGTAGGTATCACCCGATTACGATTAACGGCCTGTTTGCTTCATTCCCCGACGCACTCCAATTCTCTCGCGAGGCAACACACAAACACACACACACACACATAAGCGCAAACACGTGCCGAAATGGGGCTCGATACCCCGAGACGCCGTCGGCTGGAACGAGCAATATGAAGTCCACTACCCCTTTCCGTAGTCATCGTGGATGACTTCGACTGCTACGTACTGAAGTAAATGCTGTCCAGGTAGGTAGCAAGGGAGGGCCGACGGCCCCAAGTTATCGCCAAATGCGGATACTCGCCGCCCATCTTCCTTCCTACCGCTCTTCTCGCTTGTGCCTTCATCAGCATTGTCCCCGACTCCCCGCTGGCTTGCTTTGCCGCATTGTATCGAGTTGGCTGACGTAAGCTCACCGCAACCCGCCTTGCCGTAGTTACGCAGTACCAGTAACTTTTGGTCACTCGAAAGCACTAGGGATGTGTACATATACGCAACCAGCTACGGTCTTGCCATCATTGTGGCTCACAGGCATCACTTATGGAGCCGGTTGACGCGTGTCCCAAGCACCGCACGACGATAGGAGACGTCGGGACCCTGGGCAGCTCAATCGTCGACTTCTCGCACCGCCGGTTGCTAAACTTAGCCACCCGTCTTCCCCGGCACCAGTTGTACACCTCCTCCAGCGTCTCAAATGTTAGCGCAACAAGGGTCCCACTGTTACTCCCCTATGCGATTCCAGCCTACCCTGGTAATAGTGGGCTCCCGGCCACGCTAATATATGAGATGCTGGAGGAGGTGTAGAGTTAGACAATGGTTCGCCGAGTCGGACTCTCTACCACTTTACAGGTCCGGCTTAGGGCGTGATAGTTTGCCAAAAATAATTGGGATTTGGGCTAAGTTGTGGAGCCAAAAAAACAAATATTCCAATTCTTTCAAGGGACTATACCTCATTAGGCCCAAATTTTGGCTTGTGCAAGAGGTACCCATTCTGGCCAGATTTATGCAGTGTCAACCCCCCCTGCTTAATAGGTATTTCCCTTAACAGGGGTTAATTTCAGGGGTATGAATCACAAAAAAGCAGCTTTTTGCCAATCAACTCCCACACTCAATTAGCAGCCAATTTGATAAATAATTAAGGATAGATCGCGGTACTTCAGTGCTGACCCATACTACCGATCCACCCCCTCAAAGTAGCGAAGTCACCCTCAATTATTTACCCTCCAATTATTACTGGCAAACTATCACGCCCTTACTTCGTGTGATAGGTATGTTTAACCCCTAGCACTGGTATCATGGGGACGGAGGTCCACTTATACTGCTGTAAATGACTTTAAATAGCTAGAGAATCGCTTAAGCATCAACGAGAAGAAGTACCTTTGGGAACTGCTCAAGCCACAAGAACCTGAACAGAGGATAAAACTTTTGCCTGTTACCGCAGTACTATAGTACTCAGCACCCACTCGTGCCACTATAAGTTCTAACTTGACGTTTGCCCCACGCCTGAACGGGGCTGAATCTTAAGTCCCCATCCACGGTAACTCCGGCTCCCCCCCCCACATAGCTGCGGGTGAAATTCAGAGCCTAAGAAATAAATGTTAACCTCAGCGTTCTCGAATCTATAAGGCAGATACAAACTCTATTCTGTCCGTTCTTCTTGGCGTGCCATCTCAATGCCATAAACACTAACGCTTCAAATCGAGCAATCCAGACAAACGCCTGGCTCACCCGAGACAAACGAGGCACCGTCTTGATTAGGCCTTCTGGAAAAGCTGGCTGCTAGTCTCCCTTCAGTTGATTATGGTTAGCCTCGAGTTCCGACGCTTCCGACGCTATATTCAATCCGCGGCATAGTCCAATCAAGTTGCTAAAATTACAACCCAGGGAGAGGACGCAAGAAGCCAGGGAATTCCAGAAATATGTCGTGTATCCGTGTCGCGCCCGCCATGTCTCTCGTTTGGGGGGCATACACCAGTACACAACGCTGCCAAGCTGCCGCAACTCCCCTCGCGAGTAGACTGCCAGACAATTTGTGGAACACTAATATTTAAAATGTTTAAGAGCTAGAAGTATATATCCTTGCTCCTAATAATCTAGCACCCTTACTCTATCCCCTCCCCCTCTCTACTTTAGAATCTACCTCCTTAATGCTTTAAGTAATTTAGTATACTACTTATTATATAATTAATTAATTTTAGCTATATCTTTGAGTATTAACTATATTATACTTTAAACTTTAATTTAATTTTATTAATTTTTTAATTATCTAAAGTATCTTTATTATTATATAATTTTAATTACTAAGAGATAGAATTATTTCTATTTATTAAATAGAGATATATTATATAAATTATTATTAAATTAGTAATTATTTTATTAATAATTAAATTAATATATTATAGTAAGAGTATTAATTAATTAATAAAAATATAACCTTTATTAAAGTATTTTAATAGCTTAGTTTTAGATTAATAAGAAATATTTATAGTTTTACTATTATACTTAAATACTTTAATAATAATTCTTATAACTTTAAATTACTTAGTAAAGTTTATAATATTTTATAACTTATTTTAAACTTCTTATTTAAGGTTTTACTTTAAATTATTATAGTAGTTAGTAACTACTACTAAGTTTTTACTTATTATTCAGTGTGGAAAAGATATTAAATTCGCAAAAGATTAAGTGGGCCCCAGTGTTGCAAACTTGTCCCGTATAGCGCCTTATATTCTGACAAAAGACCCCGCTCTTTCCAGACATAAAGGCTACTAAGTAGACTGCCAGAGATGCGCAAGCGCATTATGGTGTTCCCTTCACGTGTTGTCAGTTGACGACCCTACTCCAGTATAACGCAGCTAGACTTGTCTTGGTTACGACCCTTCGTGGCTCCCGTGGCGATCTAGGGGTTGTGGCTGTCGCGGATCCGTTGTTGCATTGGTCAGCAGGTGACTCCTGAACCGGGCGCGACTCGCGTCTCCAAGCCAAAAAAAAGTGTGACGGGAAAGTGTAAACGGCCTCGACACCGGAGACTTTCGCTGAGGCTGCCCTTCGAACGATGTAAATGGCATTCCGCAACCCTCACGGGACAGCGTCGCCTCTGAGTACATTCATTTTAGTCGCCATTAATGTTTCATCTGTCCCGAGCAAGCCTCCCGCAGCCGCGTCAGTTCGCACGGTACCTAGTTCACTATGGCTTTTCGTCCGTCCCTCATGTTCATTCTCCTGCTCTGGCGATGCGTTTTGTAGACGTCGTCTACCATACCCTGGACGCTTTTCGTCACTTCTCTCCTTTGAAAATGACCTTGGAACCACAGCGCCTCATCGACGACGGCTCCCACTCCCCCGCTCCAGATAGAATTCTGCCATCGACATCGGCTTTAGCCAGGGTGCTTCTTGTAATTGTTGCCAACCCCACATGGCCCGGACAAGACGGCTGACGGGGCGTATAACGCTGGATTTGATGTGATCAATCGTGACACTGAGCGTGGAGGTGCGAGGGAGCAGCTTAACGGCAGAGACGAGCGGAGCTTTTCGTTGCATATCCTTTTTTGTGCTCCTCAAGACATCAGCCCATTTGTTCTGTTTCACCGATTTCGACTGCCTCTTCCCCAATCCCTCGAGAGTTCAGTTGATGATGGGAGGGGAATGACGCATCGCAATACGCTCGTAGCGCCGGCTCAGGGTCCGGAGTAGTCGTCTATCAATAGTCGTCTATCAAAATCTATCTCTCCCTTCTAGTGCCTTTTGCCACCCACTTGGGTAATTACACTTTCTCACACAAATTTAACCCATATCATGTGCTCTACTATGCACAACACACTTTAAATAATACCTGGAAAGCTACTGCTGCCTTCCACGCTTCCGCGTTCGCAAAAATCTATCTCTCCCTTAGCCGCGCATTCCCAGCATTAACAATCTCGCCTTTGGTTCCAGACCAACTTTAGAAGTGGGAGGCCCCTGTCAATCTTTTGTTTCATCGCACGGGGACTCAGGACTGTGGATTATGGGTTTCCCCGCCAGTAGATGGACCCGCCGGTCCACACGAATCGTAGTAGTGTTCGATTGACGAACGGCCGCAATTCAGGCATCTCGCCTCCAAATAATCCAATCCTACAAACGTAATCCACGGCGGCGGTCCCAGTAGCCGGGTCAACTCCTCATCATGCTGCACAAGCCCGGCCCGTCGTCGTAGAATCTGCAATGTCCTTACCCCTAAGGCGGGTAACAAAAAATCGGCGCACCCAAGTTGCTGCGCCAAAATTCCTAACAAATGGACTTCTGCCTTCCACATAAACTTGAGATGTCATAAGTATCTCAGGTAAGATCTGGATCAGAGTGCGCTGCTTAATTTGTCACCCGATTGCCCCTTTGAAGCCGACAATTGTAACCTTTAACTTTCTGTGGGAGCAATTCCATTATTCTGGTTTGGAGCAGGAACGAAACATAAGCTCAACATAGCCATATCGCAATACAGGATAATCTATATTCTAGCAAGCGGTCTAGACCTGCTGTATCGAGCAAGCGAAATTGACGCCAATAGTTATCCTTTTCGGGTTCAAAGGAAGAGTGAGCAAACAACGTCCGGAATTGCAAACATCATTTGACGCCAACAAGTGAGCCTTGCGTCGCCGAGCACCTCATCAGGAAGAATTGAACTCAATTGAAGCAGACTATTCAAAGAACAGGATCCCAATTACCGTGGGCGCCTTTCACGATACCCTCAATCTCTGAAGTCACCCAACCACCATAGAAATCCCCGGGCTGCGGCTCAACCCGCTCCCCGTCAACATAACAATCCCACGGTCCAGCGTAGAACGATAAATACCCCTTGATAGCTTCGAAACCCGGTGTTGGAGACTCATAAGACCAGATGCGATTCGGCACTACTTGCGGTGTCCCTTTGGGGGCATTCTTAGTCACCGTAAGAGAGTAGTAGGTTGCGGCGCCTTTCCACTCGCAATACGTACTCCGACGAGTTGGGGTCAGGGGAACCTTAATTGAAGCTGGTGGCAGGTAATATGCTGGTGAGCAAGTCAGTCTCCCGACCGATCATGGTTAGTTTACGTTAGCCGACGAGAATAAACGCACTGGGAGGATGATGAGTCTCCAACACCCAATAGGCATCCTTGGTATCTGCGATCAGTTCACCGTGCCATTTGATCTGCAAGTGCCTCGATATTTTCTCTAGTAATGGAGGTCGAGGAAACGACTGAACGTTCATCTTGTTTCGTGCTGCCATGGCTGAGGTGACTGGCGAGTTGAGGCGCGGTGGAAGCTCTTGAAGATGTCCTCACGTTCGGCGATGAAATATTGATGATACACTCCCCTTCATCGACCAACAAGACTTGCCAAAAACCCAGTAAGTTGATAGAGATTGCTCTGCGTTTGCACGCATGCACTTGATACTTCCCTGTCAGTGAGCATCATAGACCTCGGCCCATCCAAGTTCCGAAATGGGTTTTACAAGGTGCGGGGCTCCGCGCACTGTTTATCTTATCAAGCCAACAGACCAGACCTTACCTAGGTAGGTGACCGCGACTGCCTTGATGTTGCGTCATAACCTGTCAGCGCCAGACGGTTCCACCTGGCGAAAGTGCGAATGCGCTCAGTATCACGGCTCGCATTCGACACCTGACTGGTCACCTGCAATATACCCATCAAGATTTGACAACGCGCCGTCGTCTATCTTCCCTAGACCATCGACCTACACCTTCCACATCACGTACGATTCGAACCTGTTCCACCGACGGACTCCTTCTGATCTCGCCCAGCGGAACATCATCCTTTCGTTCGCTGCATCGTCTGACCGACCCCTCGTACACCCGGCCGCACCCCAGTGTCCGAACCCGAACAGGCACCAACCAACGCCATGTCCAACCGACAGCTTTCTCGAGATATGCAGGTAGAGTTTCAGGCCAGAGTATGTCACCTTTCTCTTCGCCGATGCCCTCGCTACATGCTGAGGAATTGTGATCATGCCGGTCCCGTTCCCGTTAACACGCCTTACCGCAGTTCCAAGCAAAGCAGGCCCGGAGAGAAGCTCAGAAAGCTGCGAAGCAAGATCCCATTCTGAAGAAACAGATCCAAGACGTAAGTGAAAGCCGGGCTAGCCCGACGTGGGCGTGCACTCTCGACGGCCGCTGACCTATGCATTGTCTGTAGTTGCTCAAGAAGGGTGAAACAGCAAAGGCATACCAAAAAGCAAAGATGCTCCTGTCCAAGCAGGCTTTGGCTCAGCAAATGGACCAAATGGCTGATATGGCCGAGCTCTCGGCTGCTCAAATCCAAGCCAACAATTCCATGAACCGCATGACGAACATGATGGGACAATCCTCCCGCACTATGTCTCTTGCGCAGAAGAACATGAACCCTGAGAAGGTACTGTTATTATGCCTCCAATGTCCGACACCGCGCGGCCGACTGACGATAATTTTATCATTGCAGACCCTCGTTACCCTCGAGCAATTCAAGCAACAAAACGAAGAGTACGCCATGTCCAACGGAATCTACCAGGATGCCATCTCGCAATCAACCAGTGCTCAGGTTTCCGAGGATGCCGTCCACGAACTCCTGGGCAAGCTAGCCGACGATGCTGGCGTGCAACTTAATGCCGAACTCAATAGCGCAACGCCTGCGAAGGAAGAGCTGGTTAGCAACGAGCCCACCGCCGAGGAAGAAGATGCTCTGCAACAAAGACTTCGAGCCTTGAGAGCTTGAGCCAGTCTGAATGTGCGCATAGTACTACAACCTATGGTGAGAAGGCATCACTCGTTTGGGAGATCGGATACATTGGGGCGTTTTTTCCTTCCGCTTCTTTCTCCTGGTTGGTTTTGGCACGAGAGAAGGTACGCGAGATAAGCCTCAGAAATGGGCTTTCAAACACAATTGCGTGTTTGACTATGGGAAACTTGGGCGTTCCTGGGAGGAAGAGGCGCTGGCATGCCTCCCTTAATCTAGATTCGATGTCATTCATCCTCTACAATTGTCTTTACTCTGATTCACTAAGGCAGCTTATGTCAACGTCAGGTGATGTCCCCAACTCCTGCCTACATGTACAGGCTGGCCACTGCCGTAATGTCGCGCTTGATCATCTCCTGAGCAGTTTGCATCTTCTGGTATAATTCAGGGTCTCCGATGATGCGAGCAGCATTCTTGACTTCACGGCAAGTCTCGTCAAGCCGCGTGATCGTCCGCACAATGGTACCCTCCAGGACGTCTGTTAGGTCGGTAATGTTCTTGAAGCTCATACCTCTCGCCCACTCATAGACTACCTCCATCAGTCCAAACCTGGGCCGAGAGGTAAAATCGTTAGAATCATCCGCAGCTTGGATAACTTGGTGGAGCGTTTGGACTTCATTAACCTTCTCGCTGATAGCAATGATGGTATCCTTGCCCCGCTCAAGGTTGCCTGTCAAGTTGGGCTGCGAATCCGTTTTTTCTTGGAATACGAAGGCAGAGAGCAAAGCTGCAATCTCAGCCGGTTCGTAGTCCGCAAGTACGTTGTCCAAAATCAACTCTGTCAAGACCAGTTCGTCACCCGAGTGAATTTCGCAGGCCACCTTGCCCTTGAGCTGGATCCTGGCACTCTCGTCGATGAACTGAAGCTGCTTTAGTACCTGTATGCGCTGTTCATAGTCAGGCAAGAGCTGCAGGTTCTGGTCGGACAAAGACTGGCGTAGTTGGGAGATATGCTCCTTGATGAGCCATTGGTCGTGGCACATGGCAAACTATTTCTTATTAGGATGGATGACTTCTTTTGTGGGACGTTTGTGAGTACTTACGTGCTTCAAGAACTGCGGGCAAGACAGAGATGGTGATGAAGATGCTAGGAGTTCAGCTTCCTTCCGTTTCTTCATCGTCTCCTGGAACTGGAGGTTCTTGACCTTGGAGAGGTCCATCTCGTCCCATAAGTCGTCCCATGAACGACAAAGGGAGTGGAGCCTATCCTTTGCCTTGAGATAACTCTCGCCGCTCTGGAAGATCTCTGGAACGATGCCCTTGGTCACATATCTAGTGAGGCACTCCACATCGCTCAGTGGCACATGGAGCGTCTTGATGCGCATGTGCTTCTTCGCCTGCGGCAGCGGCGTCAGATGCTTGCGGAACGTTGGGATGAATGGCAGTAGGTCTGTCGAATCTCGCATCTCACGCATGAGTCTGATCTCACACACATGCAGTGTAGGACTACCTTGTGGCCCCTTGTTGCTGGGTCCGTCAGAAAGAAGAATGCCTGGTGTGCGAATGCCGTCCTTCTTGTACACGATCAGACGTGACTGAGTGAACATCTTCCGACCGATGGGGATGCTGAGAAGGAAATTGTACATTTCCTGGGTCAGCTGTTGATAATCCTGGGATGCCTGGTGGCATTCGTCCATCGAGACGTCGCAAATGCTGCACAAATCCCGCTTGATCTTGGCCAAGTCTGCCTCAGATATCTTAACAGCCTTCTCATGCTCTGGTAGCAGCTGCTGGGTGGCGTGTTCTGAAAAGCTGCGCTTAATCATCTCTTCAATTTTGAGCGCTTCCACACGAAGCAAGTTGAGAATCATGTTATAAGTAAGTCGGAATTGGGACCTGAGCTTCGATGGCTCTCCCAAAATCATCCTTTGGAGGTCTGTGACTGGGGGAGCCTCATCTCCGCCCGGGGGTACAATGATGACGGAGCCAACGGTATCGAGACCACGACGTCCAGCGCGACCTGCCATCTGCGTGTATTCACCAGGAAGCAAGTTGCGGAAAGAGTGGCCGTCATGTTTTCTGTAACCCGAGAACACGACTGTCCTAGTCGGCAGATTGAGACCCATGGCGAATGTCTCTGTCGCGAAGAGCACCTTGACAAGTGTCTGGGCGAACAGAATCTCAACAATTTCCTTGACGATTGGCAAGAGTCCACCGTGATGAACTGCAATACCACGCGACAGAAGCTCCCTCAGTCTGATAATCTGGGGAAGGACTCTGTCCTCGGGTTTCAGCCTGGCGATGGACTTCTCGATCGTCATGTGAATAGCACTCTTCTCGGTTGCAGTGCAGAAGTCCTGGTTGCTGAGCGCATCGGCATTCTCCTCGCAACGCTTTTTGGAGAAGACAAAGATGCAGCCAGGCAGCAAATTCGACTTCTTGAGGAATTGGACAAGATGAACCCACAGGTTTTTGTCCTGAGCAGCAGATGTAAAGCCGCCCTGGCGACCAGTCCGCCCCAAGTGACCGGGGTTATGACTGGCACGTGGAGCTCCGCCTCGTCCTCTTTGCTGAGGACCCCCGCCCCGAGAGCCGCCCCGTTGTCCGCCTCGTTGCGTTCCTCCTCTCTGGCCGCCTCTCTGAGTACCGCCGCCTCGTGCTGAAGTATTGTTGTCGACAGCCTTAGGCTTTTCCTTGCCCTGGATGGCCTGGTTGGCTTCCTTCCATCCCCTCTCAATGAACTTCTTATCCGAGTCCACGATCTTGTGAATATTCTTGCCTGCCCAAAGATAGTGCTCCAGGGGGATTGGCCGCTTGGGAGTCGAAATGACATAAATATCTTTCTGCTTTGTTCTTCCAACCCAAGAGGCGAACTCGTACGTATTTGGTACAGTGGCAGACAGCAAAATGAGAGTCACATGCTCCGGGAGCATGATAATGACCTCTTCCCAGACTACACCGCGCTCGAAGTCGTTGACGTAGTGAACCTCGTCGAAAATGACGAATTCGACATCTCGGATCAGATCGGCTCCCCTGTAGAGCATGCTGCGTAGAATCTCTGTAGTCATAATCAGGCAGCTTGCCTCCGGGTTTATCTGGACATCACCAGTCAAGATACCGACCTCGTCAAACGTCTGACGGAAATCACGGAATTTTTGGTTGCTTAGAGCCTTGATTGGTGACGTATAAATAGCCTTGGTCATGTGTTTCGAAGCAAGCGCAATAGCATACTCGGCGACGACGGTCTTGCCAGCAGAAGTATGCGCAGCAACGAAGACAGAGTCGCCGTTCTCAAGGTGATAAATAGCTTCCTTCTGGAACGTGTCGAGCTCGAAAGGCCAGTCCCTTGCCATATCTGGTACCAATTCTCTGAAGTTGGGGATTTCTCTCTTGATGTCAACCATGTGAGCCCACTCGCGGCCGGCTTTTCTGGCACTTGACGCTGCAAGGGCGCCGTGTGGCTCCAGCGCTGGAAACTCGACAGGCAGAATGGCGTCAATGTCTTCTCCATCTTCTTCGTCGGACTCGGACTCCTTTTCATCCTTGGCCTGCGAATCGAGTCTGAGCTCTTCGGTTTCGGGTGCCTGGTCTGGTTCCTGATCCAGTTCTTGCTCGACGGCTTTGGACTCGTCCTCGTTGGTCTGCTTCTTGCTTACGTCGATACCTCGGGTAAGACCAGGCGCGACCTCGAGCAACCCGCCCTCACCCAGCTTGATGACTCTCTCAAGCTTGTTAGAAGGAGCGACAGCATCTCCGGCACCAGAACGGTGAACTTGATCTTCCAGGGCCGCCGTTGCTTCAATTCCATCCAGTCCACCAGGGGCAAACGGGAAGAAGCCTGCAGCACCTCGCACAAAGTCAGCCCTGCTGGCAGGCTTGCGCAGGAACGACGTAGAGTTCTTGGCCGTAGCGCTGTTGGCAGGGACAGTGACATTCTTGTAGCCAGTCACTCTGCCCTCGAGACCATGTCGCTCAAAGCGCGTGACCGTCCTGGTCTGAGGAGCAGCGATTCTGAACAGTTCGGTGTAGTCAACGGGACAATCCCAGCGTCTGCAGATTTATAATCAGAATCTACACACGAACAATGAGAAGATGGGATCTTACTGCTGGAGGCGGTTTAACCATTCGGGTGAAAATTGCGTTGATGGAGTGAGGAATTCATTTTCGAGATGAGTTTTGAGTTCGGAGGCGTTTTGCTTGACTCTTTTCCGCGGACGCTGCTCGAACAGGATGTCGTCAATGTTGAAATCACCCGTGTCATCAAGAGAGAGACCCTGAACAGCCGTGGCCAGATCAGAGGCCATCTTGAAGTGTGCGTTGGGGAGGCAGACTTCAAAGTGGCGGGGATCGGGCTGTTCGCGTGATGAATGGTGATGCAGTAGTTACCTTAGTGTTGAGGAGGTTAGGGTAGGTATTAGGTAGGTAGGGAACCTCAGCTGCTTGAGGTGCCCAAGCGGGGCTGACGACGGTATGCGGGGCTGCTCACAGTGTGTTGGGTGCCCCTCTTGCTGTGTTTGTCGAGACTAAAGATATTCACCAAAATTCTTAGTTGTCAACGAATCAGCGCGACACTCTCATCATGGTTCAGTGATGTCGCCAAACTTCGGTTGTCCAGGGGAAGGGCAAAAAAAATCCCCCCGAGATGCTGGGATGCGGTGTCCTTCCTCTCGCGGCGGGGGCTTCTTATATGCCCCTAGGCCCCAAACTACCTCTCCATGTTGCCTTCTCAACGCTACTGTAGCAGCTCACTAGATCTGTATGACTGACCGGCAGTGCCAAAATACTTGCCCAAATCCAATGAGTAGTAGTGACAAAACCAATCCTCCTCTTTACCAGTGCTGTGCTGAGCCGTGTTACCAACCGTGCCATTTCGGTAGAAAAGGTTGCAGACATTTACTTCTGTTTTTTCTGTATTCGTTATTCCGGACCTCGTTTTGCCTGCGCATCACTTTTCCAACCAAGTCGAGTGACTGATCGGATCTTTCACGTCTAGTTGTTCTCAGGGTATGAGATGTATATATGACAACTGAGCAACATACAAGTACAAGCTTCCCCGGTGTCTATCAGGCTCAATAGCTCATTATGAATCGGCTTCCACCTTGGGTACCTTCAGATGATGCGGCACACCCACATCCGACCTCCCGTATTGCGTAAATCCTTTACAGCTTCAGCATCTTGGCGACGTAGTCCTCAATGATCTGCTCGCTGGGGAAGCTCATCTCCTCGAGTCCCTGGGCGTAGGGGGTAGGGACTTCGGCACCAGTAACTCTCTGGGCAGGCGCGTGGAGGTAGTCGAAGGCGTACTCCATAGTCAGGGCCAGGATCTCGGAGCCGACACCGAAGGAGGGGAAGCCAGACTCGACGGAGAGGAGGCGGTGAGTCTTCTTGACGGACTTGATAATGGAGTCGACGTCTAGGGGCTTAACAGAGCGCAGGTTGATAACCTCGACCTCGACACCGTATCTCTTCTTGAGGTTCTCCGCGGCGATCAGGGTCTGGCCAACACAGCGGGAAAGGGTGACGATGGTCAGGTCCTTGCCAGAGCGCTCAATCTTGGCCTTGCCGAAGGGGATGACAAAGTCGTCCTTTTGAGCAGCCTCAGACATGGGGAAGGTCTGGCCGTACATGAGCTCGTTCTCGAGAACAACGACGGGGTTAGGGTCACGGATGGCAGCCTTCAGAAGACCCTTGGCGTCCTCGGCGCTCCAGGGAGAGACGACCTTGAGGCCTGGAATAGAGCCGTACCATGCCGAGTAGTCCTGGGAATGCTGGGCAGCGACACCGGCCGCGAAACCGTTGGGGCCGCGGAAGGTGATGTTGCAGGGCTGAATACCGCCGGACATGTAAAGTGTCTTGGCGGCGGAGTTGACGATTTGATCAATAGCTTGCATTGCGAAGTTAAAGGTCATGAACTCGCACTAGGATAGTACGACACATGTTAGAAATAAGAATGCGGATCTCTAGAGGTGCCGTCCGCCTACGTAGCACTTGTCCGGCGGGATCCAAGCTTGAAACCGACTCATCGAAGTGACTGACGGCTTATTCGACGGACGGGGGTTCACGACTTACGACGGGGTGCAGTCCACTGAGCGCAGCGCCGACAGCGAGACCGCAGAAACCACTCTCAGTGATGGGTGTGTCGATGACACGCTTGTCTCCGAAACGGTCAAGAAGACCCTTTGTGACCTTGTATGCGCCGTTGTACTGGGCAACCTCCTCTCCGATGACGAAGACCTTCTCGTTGGACTCGAGCTCCTCGGCGAGGGCCTCGTTCAGGGCATCACGGACAGTGTAGTCCTTGGTACCCTTGGCATCGGCATATGTCCTCGACTGGACAGCGAAGGCGGGACGGCTGACGAACTGAGAGACAGGGGCGAACTGGCAGACAGAGGAGCGGAGGGCGGCAGCTCTGGACGAAGCCGCCAGGCGGGCTGAGGGACGGAGGAATCGGGACATGACGAATTGAGTTTTCGGGGTGGGTTGGACGCGAATAGTCGCAACACGGGGAGATCAATGATCCCACGGTTCAAAGTAAATTGAAGGAAATGGGCAAATTGGGAGATTGGCGACCTCGAGTGGGGAAGGAGGTTCACGATGGCCAACAACGTGGGTTGAAGTTGAGCGTCGGAGGGAGGAGGGATGATAAAGGTGACCGTAGCTGTCGAGGGATTTCGCAGCCCTTTTTTTTTCTTCTTTTTTTTTTCGCGGGCCTAGCTCTATGGACGTTGAGTCCGTTGAATTGCGGCGAGCTGCCAAACAACAGCGTTGGGGAGGCCCTGGGCACTGGGCTAGTCCATATCGGGACTAAAGTAGATACGTATCTACTCATTAGATAATCGTCCACCCCCCATTCTAAGCCAATCAATGGCGAAGCCCAGGAGCGGGCCAATCTCGTCCTAAAGGGTTCATAATCCAGGACCGATTTGTTCCCGACGAGCTCCATTTAAGCACACTGCGTCCTGGTAGGATGGCTTACGCTGCGCACCCGCTGCCACCCGTTCCCATCCGAAAAAAGATGGTCGTGACCACTGTCGGAGTTAGAAAGGTCCGTGCTTTGGCTTTCGTCGGACATAGTTGTTCGTGGCTGCACGGTGGGCGCCCAAGAAAACTGATACTACAGTAAGCACGCTTCCTTTCTGGGACCAAAGCGATAGCATGCTGGGTGCACTTGATGCTGCTAGGCAACTTCCTAGAATCGACCTGCACCTGACTTACATCCAATCCAATAGCGCTTTGCATCATCAATGGTATTACATGTCTTAATTACAATTATGCCAACGAGCTTGATTTGTAGTACTCGTACAACAAGTTGCCAGCCCCTGGCATCTATGCATCCCCGTCTTTTTTCGTTTCTCCTGTACCAGGCACCAAGATTATCCAAACCCCAAAGCTCGCGTGTCGCTATTGCGTAAAGACTCGTCTTCGTGCAGAAATGTCCTCTTAGTTGGCGGGCTTCTTGCCAACCATGAGGTACATTGGCGTGAATAGGTGATCCTTTCCACCAGCAACCAAGCAGTCGCCAGCAAGTGCCAGGCTATTCGCCGTCTTCATAGTGCCGGCAGGAGCCAGTTTGATAGTCTCGAGGGCGCCGATCAAGTTGTGCATGATAGAACGTCCCAACTTGGTCATGCGCACGATGGTGAAGATGTCGAAGACGGACTGAATGTATCGAACGTCACCAGAAAGGGGCCAGTACCACGGCATTGGGTCGGGCCTGTCAGCAAGATCCTCGTGGTGGAGCAGCTCGAAGCCTGCGGCCTTGATGGCAGCCAGGCCCTCCGAAACCTTGCACATGTTGGAAATACCATCACCCTGCTCGATACCGAGACGGATCTCGCGATGCTCGAGGTTGTTGTTGTCGTACTTATCCGTCATTAACCACTCATAGACGCCAAAGACACCGCCGGGCTTGAGGACGCGGAAAATTTCACTGTAGATACCCTCCAAGCTGGGAGCGTGGCAAGTAGCCTCGATAGCGTAGACGGCGTCGAAAGAATTGTCAGGGAAAGACATTTGCTGCGGAACAACGTTAGTCGTCAGGCCCGGGTCTCTCGAGTGCGAAGCGAATGCGACAAACCATGAAATCTCCCTTGACAAACTTGAGCTGGTTTGACAGACCCTCTTTGTGAGCGTAGTGGGTGGCGCGGTCGATCTGGTAGTCGTTGTTGTTCAAACCGGTGACGTGGCAGCCTGTAAACTTGGCGATTTCGCGCGCAGGTCCACCGACGCCGCATCCAACATCAAGAACCTTCATGCCCTCTTTGATACCGATCTGGTGGGCAAGGTAGTGCTCGTGACGAGCAATGGCCTGGTAGAAGGGCTCACCGTGGGAGAAACGGCAGAAGTGGAAGGACTGGCCCCAGCCGTACTCGTATAGGTCGGTCGCGAGGTTGTAGTAGCTGCGGAGAATACCAGTGTAAGCCGAGATCACGAATACAGGAGGCGCGTCGGTACTAGAGCGGCATAGGCTTACTGTCTGGTGAGAGTGGCATATTCCGCGGTTCGGGACTGGAAGGCAGAGACAAGTCAGTTTACGTCGGAACACCACCAAAAATGTTGTTGTCGGAAATGGCGTACAGCGCGCTCTTCAGGAGTCTCGTCCTTGGCGGCCTTGTTGTCCCAGTGCTTGAAGTACTCATCGACAGCGGCCTGCTTGGCGTCGCGGCCCTTGCTGAACATGGCAGCAAGACCACCGGCGGCCTTTGCGCTGTTACCGTGCAAGGCCTTGTTGAAATCGGCATCACGTTGGTGGTCCTCGCGCTCGAGGTTGCTGGCCGTTGAGGAAACCATTGCGAACGTGGAGAAATACACGGAGCAGAAAGAAGCAGATAAATGGTATGGGGGGACCAAGGGTTTTGAGTGAGAGACAGGAGAAGAGGAGCAGAAGAAACGGAAGAAGAAGAGGAAGAGGAGCGGGAATCTGCCGCTTTGCAGTTGAGTGACCGGGGGGGTTTTGGTGGTTGGATTTTATCAATGGGGAAAGGAGAGCGGTAGGTAAGTAGATTGTCTCCTTCTCGTTAGGAACTTAGTTAGACTCACCTTTAAGTCGGTGTCTAATCCACCGCTGCCACCAGCCACCACGCTGAAGCACCCCTGGCGCTGGAAAGACGGGACGGCCCAATTTGACAGAAACCTAGTGACAGTGTGACACAAATGTAGTCTCGCCAAGACTCGTTGCAATTGGCCAATCAGACGTGGGACCTGGCCTAGCGCGCTGCTTTTTTCAGCAGGCGGTGAGTAGACATTGGGGACCCCGAGCAGGGGCCTGGAGGCTGGAGCTGGCCAACAACAATCCGAATACGAATTCGAAGTACCTGATCGACAAACATGTACTGCAGTATGACATGGCGGCTAATTCAGCCTTGAAGGGCATTTGTCTGTGGGCGCTGAAGTCCCTGTGAATAAACCTTCACATTATCACCATCAAGTTAGGTACGTGGGCAGGATCCATCAGCCCTGGAGCGCATGACGACGAGATGAGTTGGTAGGTTGCCTCCACCCGCTCCCAGGTTCTCACCTTTTAGTAGGTCTCAGCTTCAGACTCGCGATGTTGGATGCTATTTACGGTGTCAGACGTGGAGAGAGGATATCAGAGCAGTAACCGGCTCATGCGCATACACATGCACACTACTGAACAGCGCCTTGTCGCAGCCAGCTCCGTCTCGACCACCTTATGTAATGGGATGCGCCACATCACGTGCTGATAAGCGATAAGAGAGGACTCAGCCTCATCATCAATCCACTCGTCGATGTCCCTCCTACACCTCCTCCAGCATCTCAAATGTTAGCGCGACAAGGGTCCCACTGTTACTCCCCTATGCGATTCCAGCCTACCCTAGTAACAGTGGGCTCCCGGCCACGCTAAGGTAACATATGAGATGCTGGAGGAGGTGTACCTCACTGCCTGGTCGTCTCGGCGAGAAATCTCACGAAATCCGTGTGCAACCCAACACCAAATATCGACCCATCTCAGGACTCTTGCCGACAAACACGATCGCACGACCATTGCATTTCTGAAGCGCCATGCCACCTCAAATCAAGCAGGACCTGAATCGCTCAGGCTGGGAATCAACAGATTTCCCGTCTGTATGCGAAAACTGCCTACCCGAGAACCCCTACGTGAAAATGCTCAAGGAAGACTATGGAGCTGAATGCAAATTGGTACGTGGCGCTTCTTTTCACTCTAGCTAAGTCATGCACTTGTTGACCATCTTCGGTTTCAGTGCACGCGGCCATTCACTGTCTTCAGCTGGAGCGCCGATCGAGCTCATGGTCGAAAGAAACGAACGAATATCTGTCTGACCTGCGCCCGTCTAAAGAACTGCTGTCAGGCATGCATGCTCGATCTCTCTTTTGGTCTGCCCATCGTTGTTCGCGATGCCGCCTTGAAGATGGTCGCCCCTGGCCCATCCTCGGACATCAACCGCGAATACTTTGCGCAAAACAACGAGCGCGCCATCGAAGAAGGCCGCGCTGGAGTCGAGGAGTACGAAAAGACCGACGACAAGGCCCGAGAGC
The DNA here is from genome assembly GCA_036785495.1 of Colletotrichum neosansevieriae. NCBI lineage: Eukaryota > Fungi > Ascomycota > Sordariomycetes > Glomerellales > Glomerellaceae > Colletotrichum > Colletotrichum neosansevieriae. The sequence goes on along the minus strand of JAVHLV010000222.1, from coordinate 28,124 downwards.
TTCTCAGGAGGCTAGCTGCTAGCAAACCCTATTTCCGAAAAGGCCGGACAGTCGAAAGCCTCGAAGACGAGCCCCATTCAGGTTCCCCGTCTGGCTCGGCAAGCTCAGGTGGTTTGGGAGGTAACCCCGCGACAGGTGCTGGAGTCGGCGGACCTGGACCGATCCGAACGAGAGATTCGAGAGCCGCTGCGGCTGCCGGTGCCCGAATTGGTAGGGCAAAGCAGGCCTTTCCCAGCGCTGCTCAACTGCCTCCGGGCCCCCAAGACTACTTGCCACCCGCCGACAAGAACATCATGTCCCTATTTGTGACCGGTGTCGAAGACGACCTTCCTGAACATAAGATTCGGGAATTCTTCAAAGTTCACGGCAAAATGAAAAGCTTGGTCTGCTCCCATATGTCGCATTGCGCTTTCGTCAACTACGAGACTAGAGAGGCTGCAGAGAAGGCCGCAGCAGCATGCCAGGGTCGCGCCGTCATCGCGGGCTGCCCTTTGCGCGTTCGCTGGGGTGTCCCCAAAGCCCTCGGTACGATGGATAAGGAGCAACGGTCTCAGATGCTGATGGACGCTCGACGTGGACAAGGTGCACGGTCGGCGGGTAGAGGCGGTCAAAAGCAAATCGAAGGCGGTTCAGGTGATGGAGATGCTGCCAAATCTGCAGCGGCTCCAGTGGTTGCGCCACCTCCGGGCTCAGGGGACGGTCCGCAGTACGCAAGTCTTCAGGGTGATTAGACTATTCTCAGCGAGGAAAGCCATTATTGTTGTCGTTTATGGAGTTGGGGGTTTGCGCCAGAGCGTCTGCGCCGAGGTTGGGATTCCGGATCAAGTCGAGGCTCCATACCAACATTCGGGGTATCGTTAGTTTATCTGTTATACATATTTTACAAGCACATCTTCTATGCCTTCTTGTTCTATTCGTTTCGTCAATCCCCGTCAAACTGCCTCTCTCTCAGCCGCACCCGCACCCGCCTGCTACACTGCCCTTGCCAGCTGTCTTGATGGACTCATTGTCTCCGCGTTCGGTGTCTTCGTGAATCCGCAGCTCTGGATTGAATCTGTGAGTAAGACGTTGGGATCCATTGCTTGTGTCACGTACTATAGACACGGGAGTCCTCTTGCTTTCCTTGGACGACGTTCTCTCGAAGGATCTTAGCGATGTCTTCCGCATTTTGGATGGCCGGCGCCACGGAAGGATCTGTCGGTGCCAGCCCAGCTTGGTCACGGAAGCCCTTGCGAATCTGCTGCTGCGCGGCTGTGAGGACCCGCTCGTCCCCTACAATATTTCTTTGTCAGTGACTTTCCTCGGTCAGACGGATCGGGTCATCTTGCACCTTTGAATGCGACTTTCGCAGCACGCCAGAGGTTTCGATACGCCGAGGTAGCGACAGACATGGCGAGGACAGGCGGTATGGCAATAATACTCCGGGAATTCGGTGTGCGTTCGTAGTTGACGATTAACGTTCTATTGCAAGCGATGCAGCGCCACAAGTGGTACGCCTACTGAAAAAAAAGTTCCCGGGAGCACTAAAGCCACACCCGCCCGCTTCTGTTCACACACCTGAGGTAGGTTAGGTATTCTCCAAAACAATTCTGCGCCAGTGCCCCACGTTCTTGATTTTTTCGCTCCCACCTAGCGTCGAGAGCTTTCGTCTTTCAACACATGATACGGCCCAGCCCTTCAATTCGAAGAAAATTCGAAATGGTTTCCGCGACTGTTGTCCCCCACGTCCTGCCGGCCCTGCCCGAGGGCTGGTCTGCTGAGAAGGACTTCAAGGCCGTCGGCCAGGTCTCTGCCGCCACTCAGCGCAGCCTGGAGCCCGTCGGCCCTCACTTTCTTGCCCACGCTCGCCGTGCCCGCCACAAGCGTACCTTCTCTGAGGACGACCGTATCCAGGCTCAGGAGGCTGCCAAAAAGGTCGAGAACGACGATGACAGCGACATCAGCGAGCCTGAAGATCCCATGATGTTGCAGCGCGATGCCAAGGACTGGAAGGTAGGTGCTTCTTTAGTTTGACAAACGAAGTGAAGCAGATAAATGGCTGACATCCAACTTTCGTAAAGAGCCAAGACCACTACCAGGTTCTCGGCATCACCAAGTACCGCTGGAAGGCTACGGAAGAGCAGATCAAGCGAGCCCACCGCAAGAAGGTCCTCAAGCACCACCCTGACAAGAAGGCCGCGGCCGGTATTGTTGACGACGATAACTTCTTCAAATGCATCCAGAAGGCCACCGAGGTACTTATGGACCCCGTCAAGCGCCGCCAGTACGACTCTGTCGACGAGAAAGCCGACGTCGACCCTCCTACCAAAAAGCAGCTCGCCAAGGGTAACTTCTACAAGCTCTGGGGCAACGTCTTTAAGTCCGAGGCTCGTTTCTCCAAGACCCAGCCCGTCCCTACTTTTGGTGATGATAAGTCTTCCAAGGAGGAAGTTGAGGAGTTTTACAATTTCTGGTACAACTTTGACAGCTGGAGGACATTCGAGTACCTTGACGAGGATGTTCCTGATGACAACGAGAACCGCGACCAAAAGCGCCACATGGAGCGCAAGAATGCCAACGCCCGCAAGAAGAAGAAGGCCGAGGACAACGCCCGTCTCCGCAAGCTGCTCGACGACTGCTCCGCCGGCGACGAGCGTATCAAGCGCTTCCGACAGGAGGCCAACGCTGCCAAGAACAAGAAGAGATTCGAGAAGGAGGCGGCGGAGAAGAAGGCTGCAGAGGACGCGCGGTTGAAGAAGGAGGCTGAGGAGAAGGCCGCAAAGGAGGCCGAAGAGAAGGCCAAGGCGGATCGCGACGCCAACAAGAAGGCGAAGGAGGCGGCCAAGAACGCTGTCAAGAAGAACAAGCGTGTACTCAAGGGCTCCGTCAAGGACGCAAACTACTTCGTGTCTGGCGATGCCTCTGCTGCGACAATCGACACCGTCCTTGGAGATGTCGAGCTCGTGCAGGGCAAGATCGATGCCGACGAGATTGCGGCTTTGGCCGGCAAGCTCAACGGCCTGAAGGTTGCTGACGAGATCAAGGGTGTCTGGAGTGATGAGGTTAAGAGGCTGGTTGGCGCCGGCAAGCTCAAGGATGGCGATGCCAAGACTTTGGTCCAGTAGACTGGAACTGGTAGTAGATGGCTGAGGGGAGAGATTTGACAGGGTATGTATGACCAAGAAAGACTTTATGACGGGGGAATAAAAAGCGGAAACACGGCCAGAGGCAATAGAATAGATGAATGATGGATTGCTTTGAGAGAAGCATACATGCGGGAACTGGAATCCTCACAAACCCCTGGGCAGTACACTGATGACATGAAGGGACTCGGTTCGACATAATCCGTTCCACAGTAACACAGAAGCGGCAGGGCCGTGACAAACAAAGCAGCAGAGGGGTCTTTTGACTTCCAGACAAGCGGTGGATATTATGACTCTGAACTAAGGTGCAGCATCTTCATCCCAGAAAGTCCTTGTGGTTTCTTTGGTTTTCTTGCAGCACACAAGATCTGACTATGCTCACTAGGTAACCAAGACCTTGCCTTGCGATTTGTATCTGCTGTTGAGCCGCATGTGGCACACCTCCCCAGGCGGGAAGAAGCGACACAGACTTCAGAAAAAAATAAATCCAGTTCTGCCAAGGACAGCCAAAGATCAGGAACCTGGCGATGCAGTGTCAACCTTTATCTATTTCATTCCAGGCTTGAGAAGTGTTGTTCCTTCCCTCGACCTGACCAGCTTTACCATAGGGCAGGACAACAAGGTAGGCCACCTACCATCTTTGCGCCTTCTTCCTCCCCATTTCACTCTGAGGGCAGTCGCGATTTCGACTTTTCTACCTGCCGCCTCTCCATCTCCACTAGGCACCCTACCTACCTTACCTTACGAAACAATCACGATCTCGGCTGCTCTAAGCATCACCGAAGGCAATAACCAACGCCCCGACATCTGCCACGATGTCCGACTTCCGCTCCGGTCCCGATTGGGTAGAATACGACCCGGCTTCGGCACCCCAGGTCGTCATCGCCGATGCTCCTGAAGTTGCCCAAGCCGTGGTTGTACCCTTGAACAACCTCGCGACGGGAAGAGACGCCAATGCCAACGCCAATGGCAGTATCGCAAAGAGCACCGACGGCACCAGTGACGCCAACGGCCCCTCTTCCCTCACTTTCGTCCAACGACTCCGTCCCCACTGGAAGGTTCTCGTCCTTGCTGCCGGCTTGTTGTTGCTGGCGCTCGTTCTTGCCATCGCCATCCCTCTTGCGCAGAGAAACGCCAATCGCGGCGAGCCTTCGAACACGCCGTCGACCTCCTCTTCCTCCACCTCCTCCGCCTCCTCTACCGCCACGGCTGTCTCCTCTGCCATCACTAACGTTCCGTCGGCCTCACCGGTAAGCAGCCTACCTACCTACATCTTCCCGTAGACGATTCAGTGCTGATCCACATTACGTAGCCCCCTCAGTGTGATTCATCCAAGTTGGTCCGCGATGTCGACTGGATCGGCATCGACAATGGCCGTGATTGGAAGTACCGTCTGAAGCCGGCTAAGAGCCCCGAGGACTGCTGCACCATTTGCTACCGTTCTATTCCCGAGGGCTGTAACGGCTGGTTGTACGTCAAAACCGACACGAACACCCCCAACTGCAACATTATCTATGGTTATTCCGGCCCGAACACGTCGAACACTTGCCCGGCAGGAAAGCCGGACCTTGTCTACAACACTGGAGAGGGCCAAGGAGGCGGCGGTCCCTGCGCAGGACAAGTGCGGGTTTGAGTCGGTGTACTTTCGTGTAAATAGCCTCGCATGAAGATATGTGTGCCGTAAAGAGATCCCATCACTGACGCTGTCCTTTGAAACCGCCCTCACTTATCTTTCCTCGACCTGATCTCTGTCTACTGTCTAGTCTGCCTTGATTGCCGATTCTCATCTTCGCCATGGATGCATTTTCTTCGCCGATCAATTCGCGCCGTCGGCATCCGCCAAGGTCCGTCATTGTCAGGCGTCGTGTGCTGCGCTCTGAGTCTGGCGAGTCCATGAACACGCCCTCGAAAGGACGGTATATCTATAATCATGAATTTAGTCACAGCAATAGTAACGACAGTGTCGGACTGACCACGCTGCCCAGCGATATTCTGCAGGCGGGTAGAGCAGCACATGTTTTGTCAAGTCACCGGTTTACTTGGGGAGCGCAGGGTGATGCATGTCTGTATTGTCAACGCGAGCGTTGGCGGCTCGCAAAAGTGCCTTTTTGGCGTGCTTGGACTTAAATCAGATGAACTCGACCTATCTACTGGAACACGGACCAAACAGCGCCTCCCGGGGGGTCGTATGACGTTCTCCCTCCCTGATAGATGTCCACCTGCGGCGACCAAATTAGTGTCAGCCAAGTGAGGCGGATGAATCATCTCAATTACTCACGGTAATGCCGGGGTCACTTTGGGGCGCATAGCCGGGGATACTCTTCAAGAATGAGGCTGGAGGCTGAGCTATGCCAGATCCCTCGACAACAAGCTGAGCACATTCAGCGTAGAACTGGGGCGTGTTGGACTGGTGTAGAGCAAGTAACTCGTGGCGAATGAGATAGTTGCCAGGCTTGAGGTTTGATGGAATCTTGCTGGACCACTTGAGTGTCTTGAGGATGATGGCAGTACCCCAATTCTCGCTGTTGAGATTGTTACCCCAGAGACCCATCTGATCGATCTTGAACCAGGCCTGCTTATCACCGGCGCATGTCTTGAAACTACTGCCGCAGTCATACAACCAGACCATGACGGGGCCTTGGGCATGAGTCCACTGCTTCCAATTGGCTGTGATGTTGGTGCCGGCCTTGACAGTGGCTGTGAGATCCGCTGACTTGCCACCATTGCAGCGCATCTTGATGTCGGTGACGGTCATGGTTGGATTGTAGTCTGGCTGGTTTCGCAGGTCTATCAGCTTTGGATCGGTGTCATGGACAAGTGATTGGCTACACTTACCCATTGCCATTGGATGGTGGGTGGTGAGGTGGCAGGCGCAAAACCCTCGTAGCCTGGATAATTCTTCCCATCAATTGTGTAGCTAGTGACTGCTCCATGGCTGGCAACAGAGACGACCAGACATAAGAAGGCGTTAAAGTTTCTGAGCAACATCTCGGGAAAATTTCAGTAAGTATAGAACCCAATAGGACTTGGTTTGCTGTCAGTAGAGTATCCTGATGCTTCCGCCCCCCCCTCCTGAGGTACGTGCCAGACTACTTATACACACGAGGAACTGCCACGAAACATAGACACCACGTATATCTGGTTATGTTCTTCGTCACTAATATCAAAGATCGAGTTTTAGTGGTGGCGGCGTATGCTTGGTCACATCTCTAGCTTCGCAACCTCACGGTCTGGATATATGAAGCCGATTTAGGTCAGCCAGTCCTAAGGGATTACGGAATTGCATGCAGGGCTCTGGCCCGACGTAGTAAAAATTACGTGGAACGAGAATCGCCCTCATGATCAGAACATGAACATACCAAGAGATTATGAATCTCGATAGATTGATTCTCGGAGTAACTCTGGGTAAGTTCGTCTCTGTCTATGAAGCACTCATTTGTTAGACGCCCCCAGCCCAGATACTTCCTGCAGCAACCGGCACATGGATTTCCGGGTCATAGTATACAAAGCGCAAAGTTCACTAATTCGGTATCAGAATCCCCCCGCATGTAATAATAATTGACCGACAAAATAGGCTGATCCCGGATAAACACAACATGTGGTCAATCATAGGTTTACTTTTGGCCACTCCTTACCCCTTAGGCTTCCACTCTCATTAGCTGCCTGACAGCCTCACAGTCAAACTTCATCTGAGTGTACCCCAAGTCAATATGCAAGGTTTATGGTTTGCTGGACAGGCCCTGTGTTATCCACCGCATATCTTTGGGTTTCCATCTCGGGGATCACGGCCAGACCCATACAAACAACCCGATACAGTTATGCTCAGGGTTCTCCAGGGTGAACAAACACCTGGCCATTTCAAAAACACGCCATATCAACCATGAATTCAACAAGGTGCAAATTGAGGGCTTTTTGAGGAAGATGCCGAGTAAAGTAGTGAGCTTCACGTGATAGATTGGGCTTCTCGAAGAAGATATCCACCACAGTGAAGAGTGCGTTGTGGGAGGATTTCTTCTGTCCACCTTGATACATAAGCCATCAATGTACCCGAGTGGGGGAGGGGGAGACGCAGAGCGTTCCAACTTGATTGCATCCGTAGTTGCGGTTAAAGGGTTGCTTTCTGACCATTTCACAACTCTGTTCCCGAAGATGAAGGAGTTGTCGTGTATCTGACACCTGTCCATTAAGGAAATCGTGGTTGAGTCTGCTTACCCCCCCACTTGCTGCCAAAATTGAGAAAAACTTATTCCTCTTCGCTGACCAGAGAGTTGAAATGGATCACCAAGTTTACCAACTGATAGGCAAAACTACGGATCCCATGACTAGTCCAGAGCTTGCATTATGCTCTCGGCTGATACACAGAGAACCTTGTTAATTATTTGGTTACCACCTGGGCAGTCTTGAGGCTAGCAAGGTGGCTTGCTTACAAGCCTATATAACATGCCAGAGGAAGCAGAACCTGTCTCTTGCTTTTCTCACTCTTCCATCTCAAGACAGACAACAATCAAGACAGACAACAGCATTACCCACAAAAACGGTGAGTCTACCCTTCGCTGACCTCAATGCTCCCTCTTCTTACCTGCCATAAGCAACAACATGAGACTTAACGTCATTGCCGTTCTCGCCATCGCGGTTGGCCTGGCCTCCGCCCAGCAGATTCCCCCCGATGCTCCTATGTGCGCCGTCCCCTGCGTCAAGGCAGAAGCCGAGACTACTGGTTGCCCTCTGAGCAACCCCAAGGACTGTCTCTGCACCAAGGCCAACAAACCCAGGATTCTTGGCTGCATCACGAGTTCTTGCTCTCCACAGGATAAGGCCAAGGCCATCGCCTTTGCCTTGAAAATGTGCAAGTAAACGAATCGAAGAAAGGCGATGGCTCGGCTAGGGAACCCCCCTGAGAGGAGAATGCCAGAACAAAGGGCTGCGCTCACTCGACCACAACCTCCGAGAAAAGAGTAGCCGAAGCCGATATCGACCTATCACCCTCTACTTGCAACCATGGAAAATTCTCAGCAACCTCGGGAATCGACGTAGAATTGGACTGTGTCAACGGCTCGGCAAAGTATGAGTGTTATTCGAAAGTACAGCAAAAGGGATACTGCGAAGTTCGAGAGCAGCTGTCCTGGTACCAGGGCAACCTGAAGAGAATCGATTGGATGAACTTGTGGATTGGCTTCAGTAGTAGATATACCTTGGCAGGTTTTGTCTCGTTCCGACCTTCATCAATCATAACTCTTGTTCTTGAAACGTCCCCAATCCATGTATTTCGTTGTGAATTTCATCGAATTGGAGTTCCATGAAGTCCACACTGGCGAAGTACACATCCATTCCGCTGTCACTGCGCAGCTGTCAGGATTCATCCTCTGTCCAAACAACGAGCATTCGAGAAGACAACTGCGCCTACGTCTGCAAGATCATGAGGTATCATTTTGCTGACGGCTCCTTTGTTATACTCACGTTCAAAGCAGAGGAATCCTGCTGAATAAGTCATCGTAAAGTTTGCCAACCCAACCGTCCGCTAGACCGCCTCTTGCAACAATTCCCAAGCCACCAGCAGCCCAAATGCCAAAAGCAACGGCCGAAACGCCTTGTAGCGCCCACCATGCCCTCCTCTTTTGTCTTCTCGCCTTCTTGTCAATGACCCCGGAGCCGCTGCCACTCCAACCCATGGACGTCGGCGCGAAGCCCAGCCACTTCGCAGCTCCCCAAACCATGTGCCCACACCCAAAAGCCAGCAACCCTGTGTAAGCCAGCCACGATACGACAGGGTGCCGAGCAAAGCCGTGTGCGACAAAGGCCAGGCCAACGTTCGAGCTGTCGCCTTCAACTTGCAGAGGAAGTACACGGTTGATGCCAGCATGAGCAGCGAGAAACGATGTGAAAACGTAACCCGAGATTGAGATGTAGCTGACCGGCGGCCATATCCGCGCCGCTGAGCTGGAGCTGCTGGAGGTCATGGTTCGGGAGGTTTTGCCAGTCTGAGCACGGTACAACGCGTACATGCCGGGGGTGTTCCCGCCGTAGCGCCGAAGGTTTTGCGACCGACGAACGAGACGGAGCGCAATGCCGGAGGCGACATGAGCGAAAACGGGCAAAGCCACAAGCAGCGGCTCTGTCAGTGAAGTTTGATAGATTTCTCGTGACTGCAGAAGGTACATCTCAGAAGCAGCGACGGAGCGTGCAATAAGAGGTATTATAGAGGTGTTCGCAAGGTGTATCGAGGCGAAAACGGGTATCAGGTAAGAGGAGAACTTTTGAAGACGGGTCACTAGAAGTGAAAAATGTTAGTAAGCATCGACGAGTCTGGATCTTGGGAACACAGAAACACACAGTAGTAGATTGCGCCATGACCGCTTCCACTCAGACCCGGGCTGGACGACGTAGACTTTGGCAAAGCGGTGCTTCTTTCTACAGCGTCTTCGGGCAAGGGTGGGAGATCTTTTTCAGTGTCGGCCGGCGGTGTCTCGATGGGCGAAGGGTCTAGTTGCAGGAGTGATATAAGAGTCTCTTCAGAAGCCATGGACCGAAGAGATCTAGAATCCATGACGCAAGAGGTGACAGCCAAGCTGCCAAATCCGCGTGTCGCAGTGGGGAACAGACAAATCAACGCAATCGAAGATATAGTGTTCTTGGTTAACTTTCTTGTATCGATGCTCAGAAGTTGGCGATTCTCCAAGCATAAGAGGAGGGAAATGCGACCGGGTACAAGCGGTAAACCCCAACTGTCACCATGTACTTCGACAGAGATTAATCAGATTGATTACCTTTTCTTGCAGCGTCATAGGTCGCAGGGATCGGGCGCCCGTCCGGGGAGCCGCACTAAGCCGTATTTGGAGGTAGGTACCTTCCCTACCTCTAGGAAAGGAGGCGCGCTATTTAGCACCCCCCAGTCTGCTATTCAGCACCCTTCTAACTATAACTAGCATAGTCGCCGCTGCGCGCCACAGCAGGGCCGCCCGCAAACATAATATATATATCTATAGAACCAATATATTAATATATAATATATAATAAATAGCTCTATATTACTATATAGTGTATATACTATAAGAATATATCTTATTATATATTTTTAGTTAAAGAAGTATATATTAATAAGTATTTCTATAAAATATATATTAAATAGTAATATAAAGCTGCTTTTATATATATATATATTTATAATATTATTATTATATTATATAAAGTAGAGAGACTTAAGTACTTATAGTTAGAGTTAGGAATTAGTTAGGTTTAGTTAAGAATTATTTAAATTAGTTAAAACTTTAGTTACTATATAGAAGATATAGCTAAAATTATAGTTTTTTATTATTAAGTACTAATAGTAATTATTATACTATATAATATTACTAAATTTATATTAGTAGTATAAAGCTTTCTATTCTAATTATTAAGTAGATTAGTTACTTTTTAGTTACTTTTAAGATAAATTAAAGACTAATTTAACTAATTATAGTTTATATATTATATATATAATAAACTTAAGAATTAAAAGAAATATATATATTATTTAATTATTAAAGTATATAGTTTTATATATATATTATTTATTTTATCTTTATATTTAATATATATATATTCTTAAATAAGTAGTATTTTTTAACTAATTAACTAAAATCGTGACTAATTTCTAACCCTGCTTATAGTACTATTACTATAGTATATAATAATAACTATACTTATTATAGTTAGAAAAGTATTAAATAGTAAATAAAGAGATATTAAATAATACTCTTTTTAAGAATAAAGTACTTCTCTTTGGTATCTCTTAGTTCTCTCTTTAATACTCTTCTAAGCTTATTTAACTAAGCTTATTTAAGTAAGCTTTCTAGCTTACTTAACTATAATATATATAACTTTTATTATTACTGTTCTACTTATCTATTTAGCTAGAGCATATATCTAACTTTATATAAGGGTTTACTTATTAGTAGAAATATATAGAGTTTCTATATTATTATCCTTAACTAGTAGAGAGCATAGATTAAAGTGCCTCTATAGTATTTCCTAAATTATATCTATAAACTAGGTGAATTTATTATAGTCTTCTTTATGGGGGGCTATATTATAACTATAAACTTAATATATAACTTTTATTATTAAAGTACTTTTTCTTAGTAATATATCTAAAGCTTTTTTATAATAATAATATAAAACTATATATATAACTATAATATATATTTTATATATAAATATATAAGTACTTCTCTATATTACTCTTTTTAAGTTATAATACTATAATAATATATATATAATAATAATATATATTTAATATATAAATAAATAAAAACTTCTTTATATTAACTTTCTAGCTAGAAAGAATAATATAGAGAAGTACTTTTTATATATAAATATAATAAGAGTATATATAACTTTAAAGAGAGAGTTATATTATAGTATTACTTTTATAAATGCTTAAATAAGCTTAAAAGAGTATTAAAAAAGACTTAGAGATACTAAAAAAGATATTCTTAAGAATATATATTACTTTAATAAGTTTAAAATTATAGTTTATAAAATACTAATATATAGACTTTTTTAGAGCTAGAAGTATATTTTTATTTTTAATAATTTAGTATTTTATTTTATTTAATTTTTATTTTAAAGTTTATTTCTTTAATACTTAAAAAGAAACTAAATATACTATATAGTATTTATTAAAGTTATTATTAAGTTTATAGTTATAATAAAGCCCCCTATAAAAAAGACTATAATAAATTTACCTAGTTTATAGGCATAATTTGGGAAACACTATAGAGGCACTTTAACTTATACTCTCTACTAGTTAAGGATAATAATACAGAAACCTAATATATTTCTATTAGTAAGCAAACTCTCTAAATATCACTATATAAAGTTAGATATATACTCTAGCTAAATAGACTAGTAGAATAGTAATAGTATAGGTAATATTACGCTATATATAATAGAGCTGATTATATTAGAGCTGAGTAGGCCACTAAGGCTCTTATAGTTTGGGAAAAACGCCTAAAAGGTAAACCTTTTAGTAAGGTAAACGCCACTATATAAGATATCTAATAACTCCTTACTTAAAGGTTAACCTTTTAGTAAGGTGCTATATATATAAGAGATAACTCCTTAACCTTCTAAGAGGTTCTTATAGCTAAAAGCATAAAAAGCTCTATAAGTAGGGCTTTATGCCTATCCCTCTCCCTTATTCTTATTAACTTATAATAAATCCTCTAAGATATCAGTACTATATCTAGCATATTAATATACTAGGTATATATAAGGTATATCTATTATTACTAATAATATAAACCAGATTGCTATAGAGTTTAGTCTTAATATAATTAATAAAAACTCCTCTTTCTTAAACTAACCCAGCCTATATAAAGAGCATATTATTAATATAGCTCTTAGAAGAGCTTACCTTAATACCCCTATAGGGGATACCTATATATATAATTAAATTATATATAAATAAGTAAATATTATAGCAGAAGTTAAATAGGTTATTGCACACCCTATCTATTAGCCCTTCTTTGAACAGGCCCTCTATAATGCTAAGGCAGAGGTAGCCCTATAGGGATTAGTGAGTATAGCTTGCGCTAAACAGAGAGAGCATTACTAATAACAGCATAGCTGGCAGATAAAGTGGTGATAGAGATAGTATTTAATAGTAGTGCGGGTGATAGGCGAGAGGATAAGTTAACAGATATTGTTATTGAACTGCAAAGTTAAGGATTATAAGGCTGTAGATAGGCATATGCAAGTGCGGCTATAGTTAGGATAGTTATAATCACGTGACCGAAGGCTGTGTGTATTATCAGGAGGTGCAGCGTGGAGTTAGAAGGTTTGTTGCAAAGTAGGTAAAATCACTATATAGTGGCTAGAGGCCTTAAAGTTATTATATAAGTACTTAATTTTAGCTATATTCTTAAGTCTTAACTATATTATATTTTTAAACTTTGTTTTAATTTTATTATTTAACTTAAGCTATTTCTTCTTAAAGTACTTTTATTATAATATAACTTTAACTACTAAAAATTAAACTTCTTTGTACTTAATAAATAAAATAATATTAAGTAGAGTATTTCTAAAGTATATAAAGTATAAATATAAATATAAATATTTGTATTCTTATATTATAGAGTTTTAATATATTATTTATTTTTATACTTATATATATATATATATATATATATATATATTATAATAGTTTAGAGATATATATATTAATCATTAATTTAAAAATATATAGTTATTAAAGTATATTAAATTATATATTAATATATACTATCTGTTTATAAAGTATTTCTATAAAATTAAAATTAATCTTTAAATATTATATAATATATTATTTTACTTAAGACTTAAGTACTTATTAATGTAATAGAATATAAACTTAAAAATAAGAAATATTAAAGCTTAGTACTAAACTGCTAGTTTTATATTAAGTTCTATCTTTTAAGTTATTATAAATAAATAATATACTATATATATTACTATATAGTATATATACTATATAATATATATATAAACTATCTATATATATCTATATACAGAAAGCATAGTGAAATAGTCTATAGTGTATAATTATATAATTACGCACTATAGTGTATAGCTACTGCAGCCTTATAAGGCTAAGAGTGCTATAAACTATATTATAATACTATCTCTCTTTCTTATTAATCTATAATAAGTTCTCTAAGATATTAGTACTAAACCTAGTATATTAATATACTAGCTATATATAAGGCATACTTATTAATATTAATAATATATAAAATATTATATAAGAGTTTAGTATTAATATAATTAATAACCTCTATTTTATAAAGTAGCCTAAATAATACTAAGAGTATATTATTAATATAGCTCTTAAAAGAGCCCTTATTAATACCTCTATAGAAAACACTGATATATATAGTTATATTATATAGAAATAAGTAAATATAGCTTTAGAAGTTAAATATATTATTATATACTATATCTATTAACCCTTCTTTAAATAGGCCCTCTATAATACTAAGGTAGAGGCGGCCCTATAGGGCTTTAATATTAGTAAGTATAGCTTATACTAACTGCTTTAACATAGAGAGAGTATTATTAATAATAGTAAAGCTAGTAGATAAAGTAGTAATAAAGACAGTATTAGTAGTGTGGGTAATAGATAAGAGGATAAGTTAATAGATATTATTATTAAACTATAGAGTTAAGGATTATAAAGCTATAGATAGGTATATATAAGTATAGCTATAGTTAGGATAGTTATAATCACGTGACTAAAGGCTGTATATATTATTAAGAGGCGTAGCGTGGAGTTAGAAGGTCTATTATAAAGCAGGTAAAATTACTATATAGTAGCTAGAGGCCTTAGAGTATTATAACTCTATAAATATAAGATATATAAGATAGAAGATAATATATTTAGAGTTCTTACTTAAAATAGCGGATTTTACTATATATATTATATATATAGACCTTATATAAATAAAAAGGTTAATATAGTTTAAAATATATAATAAGATTTAAGAATAAGGTTAAACTTTTGCTTTAGTAAAACCTTATATTCTTAGTATAAAATATAGTAATATATACTTACTAAGATACTTATATAACTTACTAAGGCTTATTACTAAGCTAAAAGGTTATATAAGTATTTATATAGCCTTAAGAGATAAATTATCTATTAAGTTTATAGTTATAACACAGCCCTCTATAAAAAAGACTATAATAAATTAACTTAGTTTATAGATATAATTTAGGAAACACTATAGAGGCACTTTAATCTATACTCTCTACTAGTTAAGGATAATAATATAAAAACTCTATATATTTCTGCTAGTAAGCAAACCCTCTAAATATTACTATATAAAGTTAGATATGCGCTCTAGCTAAATAGACTAGCGGAATAGAGCTAATTATATTAAGCTATATATATTATTAAGAGGCGCGGCGCGGAGTTAGAAGGTTTGTTATAAAGTAGGTAAAATTACTATATAGTAGCTAGAGGCTATAAATTATCTATATATATATATCTTTTTCCCTACCTTTCTAGGCCTTAGATATATATATAATTATTAATATATATATTAATTTATATCTATATTCTTCTCTCTTTTTAAATATTATATAATAAACCTAAGAAGTTACTCTTATATACTATTTATTATCTAAAATCTATTTATACTACTTTAGGAACTTTTCTACTCTTTATAAGAGTATAGCTATAGGCCTTAATTAGTAAGGGCTAGAATACTAAATATAGATATCTATAGTTATATTAGACTATTACTTAATATTCTAAGTTTATTATACTTAAAGTGTTTTCTAAAGTATATATAGTAGCTATCTACTAGCTAACCTTTTGCTAATTATATAACTATATATATATATCTAATCCTTATTTTCTTATAATTACCCCCCTCTCTAAAGCCTTAAGTCTCTAAGGTATTTTATAGGGTTTATAGCTCCTTAGTAGTCTTTACTACTTAATAGGTAATTAGTTAGTAAAAGTAAGGCTATATAATCTTTAAGTTATAATAGTTATTATACTTTATACTCTTTATCCCTTTCTTTACTAAATAGAGATAATTATAGTAAGTAATATATTATTATTATTAATTAAAACTATTATTTATATATATCTATTAGGTTAACCTTTCTAATTAGTTACTAATTATTAGATAATAGGTTAGTAATATAAATCTATTATAATTATTATACCTTATTACTAACTAACTCTTTAAGTATAAAAAGGTTTCTTCTCCTAAGGTCTCTAATCTTAGAAATTTTTCACCTTAGCTATAACTTTTTTCTTCTTTTTAACTAATAGCTTTTATTTACTACTAGCTTACTAATTATTTACTTTAATTATTATATTTCTATTTCTTTCTTTTTCCTTATTTCTCTATTCTAATTTCTTTATATTATCTTTATCTCTATCTATTTACTAATAAGTTATTATAATATTTTATATTACTTATATAGGTACTACTTTTATAAAGTATCTCTATAAGCCTAAAATCATTTTTAGTAATCTAACTAATACTATTAATAATAGCTATCTCTATTTTAGCTACCTCTCTAAAATATACCTTAATATCCTTAATCTTTAATATATATATATAGAGTAAGTATATATATAAGTATATACTCTATAACTTTAATAAGAAGAAATACTTAGCTATAAATATGCTAAATTATTACTAACTATTCATTATATTTTAATCTCTTTTTAGATTTCTTAAGAGCTTTAAAATAATATCTAGACTACCTAGAATATATTTTACTAAATTAAGCTCTAGAAGTAGGAGGATATTTTTACTCCTTTTTATTATTTTTAAATTCTTTAATTACTTACTAACTACTTAGTAGCTTAAAAATAGATTAGTAAGCTTATTTATAACCCTATTACTAAAACTAGCCTCTAGAATATAGAGTAGCTATAATTATAGAAACTCTCCTCTATTTATAAATATCCTTTCCTTAATATTATAGTCTAAGTATAATTATTATTACTCTCTATCTATTAATTATTTACTATTAATAACTTAGGTTTATATTCTTTATAATACTATTAATATTATTTAGTAACTAAATACTACCTAGCTACTCTATATTTTATTAATAAAATTAACTAACTACTTAATAACTCTTTAATAATATCTATTACTAAGATTATATATAAGTATATTATTAATAAGTTTCCTGCTTTCTATAATAATCTCTAGAAGTATCTTACTGCCTTAATAGTAAATAATATTCCCTCTTACTTTATTACTATTACTAATATCTATTCTATCTTATTAAGGTTATAGTTATAATATAGCCTCTCTATGAAAAAGAGTATAATAAATTCACCTAGTAAAATATATAGCATATGTATAATATAGTAATATCTACCTCTTAATAAAAAAACAATAGTTTTTATTACTATATATATAATAAAAGCGCTGTATATATAGAAGTATAGAAATATAAATAAATAATACTATATTATAATAAAGAGTAGTAATAACTTATATTTTATTATCTATAGCTTTAAATACGTAAAGTAGTATAAAGAGGGATATTCTATAAACTAATAATTATAGTTATAGTTATTTATTTTATTATTAGAATAGCTTTCTATTAAGATATATATACTATTTACTTTATTAAAAATTTAAAAGTTTCTATTATAAAACCTATTTAGTTTAAGCTTATTATTATTATAAGTATTATATATATAGCTTAAGTACTTTATAAACTATACTATAAAACTTCTAAAGTAATAATATTTACTATAGTAATATAAATATTTATAGCTTAAATTATATAGACACTAACTATAAAGAAGTACTATAAAGTAATATACTTTAAAGTAGCTTAATATAGTATATTAGCTTTAGCTATAGAGAAGTACTATTAAGCTTATAGTTATAATACAGCCCCTCTATAAAAAAGACTATAATAAATTCACCTAGTTTATAGATATAATTTAGAAAATACTATAGAGGCACTTTAATCTATACTCTCTATTAATTAAGAATAATAATATAGAAACTCTATATATTTCTATTAGTAAGTAAACCCTTATATAAATTAGATATATACTCTAGCTAAATAAAGTAGCAGAATAGTAATAAAGCTAATTATATTAGAGCTAAGTAGGCTACTAAGACTCTTATAGCCTGGAGATATCTTTACTAAACCTTTTAGTGAGGTGCTATAAAAAATGCCTAAAAGGAAAGCCTTTTAGTAAGGTGCTATAAATGCTACTATATAAGAGATAACTCCTTAACCTCCTAAGAGGTTTTTTTTTTATAGCTAGAAGTATAAAAAGCTCTATAAGTAGAGCTTTATGCCTATTTCTCTTTCTTATCCTTATTCTATAATCTATAATAAGTCCTCTAAAATATTAGCACTAGACTAAGTATATTAATATACTAGAGAGAAGTACTATAAAGTGGTATAAATATACCCTAAAGTAGCTTTATATAATATATTAGCTTTAGCTATAAAAAGTAAATACTAATAAAAAAGATAGCCTAAGTAATAAAAATAATAATATAATAAAAGCCTTATATAAATAATAGTATAAATTTCTTAAATACTTTAGCTACTTTAGTAATAAGTTTATAAAGAGATTTAAGGCCTCTAGCCACTACACAGTGATTTTACCTGCTTTGTAACAGACCTTCTAACTTTGCACTGCGCCTCCTAATAATATACATAGCCTTTAGTTATATAATTATAACTATTCTAACTATAGCTGCACTTATATATATCTATCTTACCAGACAGCCTTATAATCCTTAACTTTGCAGTTTAATAATAATATCTATTAACTTATCCTCTTAACTATTACCTATACTGCTAATACTATCTCTATTACTGCTTTATCTACTAGTAGTCCCTTTATTTAATTAGGCTGGCTAATACCTTTACAGCTATACTATTATTAGCAATGCTCTCTCTATTTTAAAGCAGTTAGTGCAAGCTATACTCACTAATATTCCCCTATAGGGCTGCCTTAACCTTAGTATTATAGAGGGCCTATTTAAAGAAGGGCTAATATATAGAGTGTGCAATAATCTAATTAACTTCTAATACTATATTTACTTATTTATATATAATATTATTATATATCTAGTTATTCCCTATAGGGGTATTAATAAGGGCTCTTCTAAGAGCTATGCTAATAATATGCTATTAGTGTTATCCAGGCTGCTTAATAAAACAGAGTGTTTTATTAATTATATTAATACTAAAATCTTATATAATCTTTTATATATTATTAATATTAATAGGCGCGCCTTATATATAGCTAGTATATTAATATACTAGGTCTAGTACTAATATCTTAGAGGACTTATTATAGGTTAATAAGGATAAGAAAGAGAGATAGATATAAAGCCCTGCTTATAGAGCTTTTTATGCTTCTAGCTATAAGAACCTCTTAGAAAGTTAAGAAGTTATCTCTTATATATACCTTGCTAGAAGGTTAATCTTTAGGTAAGGAGTTATTAGATTTCTTATATAGTAGTATTCACTTTGCTAGAAGGTTTACCCTTTAGGCGTTTTTACTATAAGAGCCTTAGTGGCCTATTTAGCCCTAATATAATCAGTCCTATTATATATAGCGCAGCGTTACCTGCGCTGTTACTGTTCCACTAGTCTATTTAGCCAGAGCATATATCTAACTTTATATAGTAATATTTAGAGGGTTTGCTTGCTAGCAGGAATATATTAGGTTCCTATATTATTATCTTTAACTAGTAGAGGGTATAGGTTAAAGTACCTCTATAGTGTTTCCCAAATTATGCCTATAAACTAGGTGAATTTATTATAGTCTTTTTTACAGGGGGCTGTGTTATAACTATAAACTTAATAAAGAGATTTAAAACCTTTTAAATAGAATTTAGAACCTTCTTAAAAATATTAATTAATATAGAAAGTTAGAAGCTTTTTTTATAAATATAATAAAGATTTATAAATATATTAAAATAAAGTATTTTATAAAAATAAGTTAATATAGTAAAATTTATAGTAATATTTTTAACTATATCTATTTATAGAAATATAGTAAAATAGAGTACCTTTATTATAAAAGTTATTTATACTATATTTATAGTAAGGTAGTAGTTATTAAGAGTTAAACTAGCTTAATAAAAAGGTCTTAATTAATAATTATTATAAAAGTTTCTATAGTATATATATATATATAGAATAGTAATTATAGTATTAACAGTATTCTTAGTTTCTTATAGATTTTTTTTAAAACTCTAAAGAATTCTATTAATATATATATATATATACTAATAATAGTATTATTATTAGTTTCCCAAAATACTGGTATAGTAAAGAGAGGGGTTAGATAGAGCATAATATTAGTTTAAGATATATATATTAAGAAGAGAGATATCTAGAGAGTAGTTAGTATAAAGGAATAATATAGGTAGTTAATAGAGGCAGGCTATATAATATTTAGAGGTTATATAACTACTTACCTAACTAGATTATAGTTATCCTACTGCTAGGCTATAAATCCTAGTAGAGATTAGGATCTAATCTATAGAGCAATATAGATAATTATTCCTATACTAGCAGTCTTTCTTTTATACTAGTAATTATCTAATAGGCATATCTAAATATATAAATTAAATAATAAGTTAGGCATTATTAATAATGCTTAATTGAAGCAAAAAACAGCTAGTTTAGCTAATTACCTAAATCCTTCTTAAATAGCCTAAAACTAGCTCTAAATAGCATAAATAGCTTAAATTAGCTATTATCTTAATATTCCCTCCACTATATATATCACCTATCCCTCTATTTAAATTATAAGGATATTATTATTAATAAAGTAGCATAAAGCCCTATTAGGCTTCACCTTTATTATAGTATTAGCTAGGTTATCTTTACTATTTACCTATTAAATCTTAGAGAGCTTATAACACTTATATAACTAATAGAGAGCTATAATATTAATTATAAAGCATTTTTCCTTTATAGTACCTAGCTTTACTAAGTATTTATATAGTAAGTATAAGTCTATATATATTATAGTAGATATAGAGTTAGTAATACCCAGCTTAGTAGTAATCTAGTATAGTGTTAAGGTGATTATAAAAGCTAGATTAGTATTAGTAACTATAGTATAGATCTCTAAGACTAATATACTATAAGTAACCTATTTACACTTTATAGAGCTATAATAGATAATATTACTATAGATTATAAAAGTAGTATTATTTATTATTTTATTAGTAAGTATAATAATATAGCCTAACTATAATATAAGGTCCTAGTTATTAGTAAATAATCTATATATAAATATAAATAATTTAGTAATAAGTAGTAATAGTATAATAAAGATTAAGCTATAATTAAGGTTATTCTTTAGCTACTAAAGATACTTATTAAAGATTATAATATCCTTATTAGTAGGATCCTAGTATTAGGTAGTAGTTAATAAGTTAAAATAAGCCTCTAGTTAGCAAATTAAGGCTGTATAAGCCTCTCTAGTGTGTTATTTAATATACTATTACTTTGCTAATGCCTTTATAATATTCTAAGCTTTCTATATTAGGTTAATCTTAGTATCTTAACCTTTTTAGTATAAGATAACTGCTTTAGTAAGTAATAGAGAGATTATTTCACTATTAAAGATAACTCGGGTAGTAGTAGTAAGTTTCTCCTTAGATTTAGCTATAAATTTAGCTTTCTAGAGCTCTTTTTCTTTAAGGGTTAAAAAGGAGGTAGTTAAAAGTCTAATAGTATTATTAATTTATATATTAATAATAGTAAAGTATAAATTAGTATTATTAATAATAAGAAGGTAAGAATTAGAAACAGAACTAGTTATCTATAAATTATTATAATAATAGGTATTATAGATTACTTACTAATAAATACTAACTTTAGTAATACTATATAAGGGTTTAATAACCTTTATAATAATATTAGGGAAATAGAGATTATAAATTTAGTTAGGTTAGTAAGCAAAAATATCTTATATAAGGGTGGTTTATAACTAAGTATATATCTAAGTAATATCTCTAATCTAACTTAAGTAATTAAAGCTAAGAAATAGTATAATAGCTAATAAAAGTTAAATACTATAGTATTAAATTATTAATAATTAAATTAAAATACTATACTTATTAATATTATTTATATTATATATAATAAAGCAGGACTTCTTAGATAGAGTAGTAGTCTTATTTTTAATTTTATTAACTATATAGAATTAAAAAAGATATCTATATTACTTAGAGAGGTTATAGATCTTAAATCTAAAGACTTTATATTTAAGAAGGGTATTAATCTCCTTCTTATAGGATTTTTAAAAAAGAGAGCTATTATTAATAAGTTTACTAAAATTATATAAAGTAAGGCGGAGTTCTTAATCCACTTTCTTTTTTATTAATAAAAAGATTAATAAGTTATTAACTTCTTACTTAAAAATATAGAAGAAATTAGTAATAATAGGGTTTTTTTAGGGTTATCTTCTGCACTAAAGTAGGGGAGGGGCTAGAGAGGTATTTATAGAAGAAGTAGCTACTAAATTAAAGTTAGTATTAGTAAGGTTAGGGTTACTAAAATTATTAAGGTTATTATAGAAGGGTTTAATAATAGTAGAGAGAAAGTTTTAGGAGCTATAAAGAAGCTAAATAATAACTATTTTACCTAAAATAGTAATTAAATAGTAGAAACCCTACTATTTTCTTTTTATAGTAAACTTATATTAATAATTATAATAGGAGGTAGGTAACTTTATCTATACTTAAGCTATTATAAATATCTAAAGTATTAGTAATTTTATATTTAGCAGTCTCTTTATATAAATTATCTATAATAGTATAGATTACTTTAGCTCTAGCTATAATATTTAGTAAGGATATTAAATTATTACTAATATATAGATAAGTACTAAAAATAAGGAGAGTAGAAATAAAGCTATTAAAACTAATAATATTATTAATAGCTTTAACTACTATTTAGAGGGTAAGGTTAGGCTTAGTATAGAGAACTTCTTACTAAATAATAGTATAGATATACTAAAGGGATCTATAGTATTATTTAGTTTTACTAATATAATAGTAAGCTTTAATAGATATAACTTTAACTATAATAGCTATAGATTTAGTGTTATTTTTAAAAGTTTTAGTAGTAAAGTTTAAATTAGTATCTATAATAATATTATTAGGTAGTTCTTAGTAAATATAAATCTAGTAGAGGTAGAGAGTTTCTTAAGTAGTTTTTACTAAGAGATTAAGTAAAAAGTAAGTAATATTAAAGCTAGTAGTAGTATTAATAATAAATAGAGTTACTTTACCCTTAAGATATATAATATTATAGATAATTTTATAATTAAAGTAATAATTATCTTTTAGTAAAAATATAAAGTATTAAAGCACTCTAGTATTTAATTAGTAGTATTAGTAAACCTTGGTTAGCTACTTAATTACTATAGTTTAAATAAAATAACTAATATAGTAGAGAAAGATAGCTAACTTAGTAATAGAGAGATAGCTAAATTAGTAGTAAAGATACTAAAGTTTAGTATCTATTAAGTAGCTAGCTTAGGTAAAAGTCTCTTTATTATTAAGAAGAAGCTAGATATAACCCTATTTATAAATAATAGAGGTAATAGTTTTACTCTATAGTAAATAATTATAGAGATTATTAAAATAGATATCTAAATAATCTATATTATTTAAATAGAGGAGAAAAAGAGTATTAAAGAGCATAATATAAAATACTATTTAACTAAATATAGTATTAACTATAATAATGCTAAATAAATCTTTATAAAGTCTATTACTAAAATATACTCTTACTTAGTTAGTATTAGCTTTATTTATTTTAATTAAGGAGTGAGAATATTATAAAGTAGTAACTTACTATTAGCTAGTAGTAAAGACTCTAGTAGTGCTTAAATCTAGTATAATACTCTAGAAAACTTCCTTAGAGTATCTATTATTAAGTATAAATAGCTATATAGAAGCAGAGGTTCTAGGTAAAATAAGCTATATTAGGGGCAAAAGGAGTATAAAATTAGTAGCAGAATTAAAACCTATAACTATATAGAAAGCAGCTTAATTTAATAGTAAATTAGTTAACTTATTACTATTAACTATAAATATAGTATTAGTAATATAAGTAGTAAATTTATAGAGTAAACTAGGCTAAGATTTAATATCTTAGTAGTGATTCTATAAATACTGCTTAACTTTATTATTAATATTTAAATTAGCAATAGAGATATCTTAATTATTATTATTACCTTTAAAATTAAGCAGTAAGATATTAAAGTTATTCTTAGTTAAGTTTTAAGAATACTTAGATTTAAACTTATTAAACTCTTAAGTATATTTATTAGCTAAGTGCTTCTATAAATAGTAATTAGGCTTATAATAAATCTAGCAGTATCTAGGGCTATTATAGTAGTTATTATATATTAACTAATAATATAGAGAAGGTTCTTATTAGTTTAGCTAGTTTTAGTAAAATCTACTATAATTAGGGTGATTTTAGCAGAAATTACACTATTAGTTACTGTTTTAGAAATATTAATCTATATATATTATATTAAACTTATTAAGATTTTTAGAAACTATAAATTAAGTAGTAAGACTCTAGTTAAAGCAGAAAGTAGTGCTAATAGATAAATAAAGACTATTATATAGATCTTAAAGACTTATAGAATATTTATAGAGAGTTAGTTTATATTTATAAACTTCCTAATAGGTATTATAGATTTTATATTATAAAAGGGTATTATTAATATTATATTCCTTAGTAAGTATAGGTTTAATAATAAAGAGGGTATTAAGTAGGACTTTAGGTTCTTAGTAACTAATTTACTAAAATCCTTATATATAAGGTTAGGTAATATAGTATTATTCTATAGTTCCTTATTAGTGATATAAAACTCTTTAGTTTTAAAGTAATTCTTTAATTATTTAATAATCTTAATATATAGAGGTTAGGGAATCTAGTTTATAATATAGTAAAAATAGTATTACTAAGTATTATTCTTTAATATTAAAGAGAAGGCCTTAGTATACTATTATAGAGAAATACTAGCTTTAGTATAATAGTCTTTAAAAATAAGTAATTTAGACTCTAAAATATCTATCTTATTATTACTATACTTAAAATCCTTATTATTATAAAACTTTATAAAATCTAAAAGTTAGTATAAAAAAGGTTCTTTCTTAGATAGTAGTATTTAGGTATATAAAGGGGGGTTCTAATTTTGCTTAAAATAGACTTAAGAGATATTTTAAATACTCTAGAAAAGATTAGGGTTTAGAACTAGAGTAAGTCTATAGAAGAGTTTAGTAGGTTTAGAGTTATTAATAAAGCTTTAATAAATAGAAGAAATAGATACTATTAAGGCTTTTAGTAGCTATATAGAGATAATTAGAGTTAAAATAGAGTTATTAATATCTTTAGTAATTTTAGTAAAGAATTTAGGATTTTAAGTATACTTTTTAATAAATAAAGAGTATTATAATTTAACTTTAGTAAAGTTATTATTAATCTAGAAGTAATAAGATAATTATTTAATAATATTAATAAGGTTATTCTTTATCTAGTTAGAGTTAATAATAATAAATACTTTATTAGTAATAAGAGCTTTATAGAAAGCCTTAGTAATAAGTAAGTCTATATAGTTAAAGACTTTAATAATATCCTAAAAGTCTTTCTTAAAATAGGTTTATAGTTATAGACTATAGATACTCTACTTAGTATATTTTATAATATAGTAGGTAATATAGCTTATAATCTTTACTAAGTTAGTTTCTTTAGTATTAAAATCCCTAATTTTACTATATATATTAGGGTTAATAATAGTCTTAAAATTATAGAAAATAGAGATAATAAACTAATACTAAGCTTAAATAGAAAAGATAGAAGAGGTATCTTTAGATATAGTAAGAAGAATAAATAGTAATTATCTATAGAAGAATTTAAGTATTAAACTTATATTAATATCTTATATATAGATATCTTCTCTAAGCTATAGCTTTAGGTATTAATCTATATATTAAATAACTTATAGTTATTTATACCCTTTAATAAATAGAAGAGTTTAAGTATTAAACTTATAATTATACTTTAAATATAGATATCTTCTCTAAGCTATAGCTTTAAGCATTAATCTATTTATTAAGTAACTTATATTTATCTATACCCTTTTATAAATTTGGTGTTTCTTTTCCTTAAATAGAGCTTTTTAATTTAGGCTTTCTTTACCTAAAAAGAGCTTTCTAAAAAGGGAATAAACTTAGAAGGGGTTTATTAAAAAAAGGAGAAGTTATTAAATATAGAAGAGGTTTATTAATATATCTCTTAATCTTATTAAGCCTTAGAGAGAATATCTTAATAAGAAGATTATCTCTTCTTTTTATATATAATTATTCTTAACCTTTATAAAGGGATTCTTAAGTTATTTAGTTAAGATAGAAGAGATATAAGAAAAAGGAGGAAGATTTAGAGTTAAAATAATATTATTAATTAATTTAGGTAGTTTTTAATAAAAACTTAGTATATATCTTTTTGCTCTAGAAAAATAGATATTACTAGCTATAAAGCTAATTAAGATAAATCTACTAGATCTTTATTATTAATAGAGTAATTACTAACTAAAAAAGCCTTTTTACTACTTACTATAACTTAGATATAATTAATATAAGTTTTAGATAGAGAGACTAAAATATCTTAGAAATAGTAAATATAAGAGAGAAGTTATTAAGATATAAAAAAGAGGAAGTTATTAAAGAATAAAGAGTTATTTAAAGTAAGAGAGGGAAAGTAGAGAGAAATAAGGTAAAAGTAGATAATAAGTAAAGTTAGTAGCTTAAAATTAGAGAGTCTAGCTTAAGTAGTTATAAATAATCTAAATTAGGTAGTTACTATTAAAAGTAAGGCTATAATATTCTAAATATCTTAGAATAGGTAGAATAAAGCTATAAAGTTATATAATTAATATAATTTTGCTATAATTATAACTTTAGTAAAAGGATTATAATAAGACACTTTAGTAAGTTATTAAGGGCTTACTATTACTCTTCTATAGTAGATAGTTAGAGCTTATTATTAATTAATAGGTTATTACTATTATTATTATAAATAAGAAGTTAAAGTAAAGAGATTTAGTAATAAGAGAGGAGAAAGAAGGAGGGAGAGAGAAGTAAGGTTAGTAAGTAATATAGATAGATACTAAATATATTAAAATATATTAAAATATATTAAAATATACTAAAATATACTAAATTTACTAAAAAGACTTATAGAAAGTAAAATTTAGTAAAACTAGTAATTCTAAAGTTAAATAGAGAGAAAGAAAGGTTTTTAGAGACTTTAGAAGCTCTAAAAGGGTAATATTATTAATAATATAATATAGTTAGAGAGGTAGAATTTTAGTAGAGCTAAAATCACTAGTAATATAGTATAGTGAGAAAGATAAAGTTTTAGTAAAGCTATAAAAAGCAGAAGGAGCTAAAAGAGAGTAGATATAAAGGGGAAAGTATATAATTTTACTATATAATAAAGAATTATAATTATTAATTATAGTAATAAAGATAAAGTTATTATAGAGTAGTCTATAGTTATTAATAATAGTAAGGAGTCTAAAACTTTATCTATAATATTAATAATAACTTTAGAGATTATAGATTAACTATAGAGGCTAAATACTTAGTAGTTAAAGCTAGTCTCTCTATTAATATAATAATCTAAATAAGAAGAAGCTTAGAACTATCTAAGTAGTAAATAATTATTAAATAGAGTTTTAAAAAATAAAAATAGAGGCTATATACTTAGCTACTAAATCTAAAGTTTCTATTAATTAATATTTAAAACCTAAAAAGTGGAATTATTAAGATAAGGAAAATATCTCTTTAGTTATTTATATAACGTTACTAATCTATAGTTATAAATAATATAATAATAAGGTTATTTATTATAATTATAGATAGTATAATAGTAAAGTTAACTACTAATTAGTATTAGTTTATAAAAATATTAATATAGTAAAGAGAGAGATTAGATAGAGTATAATATTAGTTTAAGATATATATATTAAGAAGAGAGGTATCTAGAGAGTAGTTAGCATAAAGGAATAATATAGATAGTTAATAGAGATAGGCTATATAATATTTAGAGGTTATATAACTGCTTACCTAACTAAATTATAGTTATTCTAGCACTAGGCTATAAATCGTAATAGAGGTTAGGATCTAATCTATAGAGTAATATAGGCGATTATTTCTATAATTATAGTTAAGTATTAATAATATATATTAATAGTAAATAGTATTAAAAAAAGCTAGAAAAAGAAGCTTATTTACCTATAGTTAAAGATTATAATTCTATAGATTAAATAATCTATAGTTATGTTACTAAATATTATAGAATAATACTAAGTTATATAAAATATAATAGATCAATATCTAACTAAAGAGAGCTATATATAGGCACGTGCTAGCAGTCTATATATATAGATAGACAGTAACTAATAGTAGAATATATAGT